>JBBMJY010000022.1:24219029-24260640 GCA_037833715.1 Toxotes lorentzi
ACACACACACACACACACACACACACACACACACACACACACACACACACACACACACACACACACACAAACAATCAAATATACACTGGCAGCTTTGACTCATCAGTGAGCCAGACCAACCAGACCGGTTGCTACCGATATCATTCAGTTGCAGAGGAGCTGCACTAGCAGTTCCAGAGCTGGAGTTTGGAACATGGCAACATGTACCACCTATATTCAAGAGAAGAAAAAGCAGCTCGAAGTTCAGCCCAGGAGATGCAAACACACTGATGCGCACATTCATGCTGGACATGGCTTATTTCGCTGCTTATTTATGTTTTTGGTGTTTTAAAACTTTGAAAATGCCACAATGTGCTTGAAATCTCTGACAGTATCGTGCCTACACTAACACGCAGTAGAAAATAAACAGTTAAACAAATGAACATAATTCAGAATAGATTATTGTAATTTCCAAATGTAGAAGATCAGAAGGCTGTTTCATGAAGAACACTCAGAAAACACAGTGCTCATTATGAAAAGCCTGCCTTGAAAAAGCCTAACAAACTAATCCAGTATTAAGGTGTTTCATAAAAGCAATTTAAAGCTAATATGATCACACAAATTTAAGCCTGGATTAAGAATTATGCCTTCTTCACTTAGAAGCACACCCCTGACACATTAGGCACAGATCACTTCAGTTCACAAGGGAGAAAACAGAAATCTAAAGACAGAGATGTAAGATAATCAGTATTTTCTAAAAAAAAAAAAAAAAGTTCTATGCCACTGTGATCATGTTTCTTTGTTTGTACAAGAGAACTATCTTGATCAGGCTTGCATAGGGGGGAGACATTCCATTTCATTTACTTAAAAAACAGACATAAAACATCATTTCCCATATTAATTGTAAAACATGTGCTCAAATCATTCACATGTGTTTTCTTTTTCACACAGATATTAAAAATCATTCCAAAAATGTCCTCCACCCAAAACCTGATAATAAAGCATTAAACCACACAGGGCCATTTGTACAGCCTGATTTGTTCCACAGGCATTTGCTGTATTATGAAGTGCGGTGTAGAATACATACGCTCCTGTACTGGCAATTACAACTGATAGGAGTTTGTGTAATGAGGCCAGTTTAAGACCTAAACCCTCTGATGACGCTGACAGCTTTAATCTATAGCTAACACATAATTAGGCTGGTTTATAAAAAAACGATAAATATCTCCCTCCCTGTCAAACAGCAGCACCAACAAACACGGTGAATGTGTGTGGGGGCTCGTGTTAGTAGGTGGGAAGCTTGACCAGCTGACCGTTCCTATTCCATGTCTAATGGACACGGCTGCATAATTGGCCAACTAACGAAATGCTTGAGAGCTGCAGTTTTTCTGATATGAAAACAGCATAATAGCATCTATAATGTTGAGAGATTCATGTATGTCACAGACAGAAAATGGCAAAAACAAGCCTTGAAGCTAACACACACAAAGAAAAAAACATTTTATGTGATGCAGCACAAACCTCTGTCTGCTCTCATAGATCTCAAAGCAATGATGAATTCCTCTGGTAAAAACACATTAGAGTGCAACTGTTCTTGCAAAGTGACAGTAGTGGATACATGCAAATTTACAAGTTGAAGATGTAAATATATTCTACACTCCTTTTGCTACAACAGTTGAAACTTTCAAACTCAATAGCTGAGCACCAGTAATGTTTTTAATAACAAATTTATATTTATGCTTCAGGTTTTTTATAGAACATAGCAGAGTTTGATAGGAGCTCCCACCAAACAGACTATATATAGTCATTTCATCCCTTTAGTCATAAAGTGTCAGGTCAGTCGCTTATGTAACACATGCCCATATGTTACTATGGAGCTAAATTACTGTATGTTGAATAACATGTAGATGAAGATAGTCACTGCAGTTCAGGTCCCATCAGGCTGAGATTCAGATGGTATGAAGTAAACAGGCACAGGGAGGAGCTGATACTGGAGGGGTTTGGTTAAACAGAGAGAAAGATCTGATTTGAGAAACTCATACTGCTGAAAGCAGAGAAAAAGTCCATTCATTCATCACAGAGTAAAATGTGTGATTTTTTTTTTATGAACGCATCCATGCAAGGAAATGTATTTCTAGACTGGCTGTTTTCAAAATAAAACAAATTGCAACTGACTGATTATCTGCTTGTGACAGTGATAAAAAATAAAATCCCTCAAATTGTAGTAATTAACAAGATCAAGTGAGGACTACAATGATATCTGATAAAATCACATAAATGAATCTCAGTTTTTACTCAATCAGTGATTGTATTTTCTAAACTTTGTTGAATACACATCGACACACACTCACTGTTCTCATTTAAAATCTCAAAGGTGATCAGGAAGGATCTGCTATAGTAAATGGAAGATTATATAAGGCTACACATGCTTTTAGCAGTGATCCTATAGTGTCTTTTCAATTTTAATCAGGAGTGAGACAATGATAAAGAAAATGATCTGTAATGCCTTTTGTACCACACAATGTCCTGTTTTTTTAAATATGGAAAATATGAAATATATGAATTACCTATTAATTCTTACTTAAAGAAAGCCTGGCATGTGAGGAAAATAGACATTAATCACATAAAAAAAGGCTTAGTGATTTGTGTATCATCACACACGTAATACACACATGATAAGTATGTGGTTATTATAGAATCAATTTTCCTTCTTCTCCCTGTGGTTATCTGATCAACCAGTTCACTGTATTATCCTCCTTAAGCTCTACTTTTTTTTTTTTGAAGTCAACTTGAATTATACCCTCTAGATTGAACAAGTACTATAGACTCAAGCACCTAATACATCTTTATTCCACAAGCCCGAGGCTTCTCCACTACAGGCAGATCTCTGTATTTGTCCAGCCAAGGCCAGCGATGTATGGGCTTACAGAGGCTGGAAATTGTGCAAGGCAGCAAGGTGAAGGTGAGACAAACTGGCAACACAGTCTGGAATCGAGTTGATAATTCTGTTAGCATAAGCCACTATAGGCAAAGTGACGCAGAGCCGGACTGTTCTGCATGCACCGGGTTTCAGAGAAATCACCTGAGACACAGACAGAGAGTGGGAGAGAGTGGGGTAGAGATAAAGAGAGAGAGAGAGAGAGAGAGAGAGAGAGAGAGAGAGAGAGAGAGAGAAAGAGAGAGGGATTGGAAACATGAGGGAGACAGAATAAAATAAAGAAAGAGATAAAAGGCCTTTCTGTATCCACTTGGCTTCCATCTTCTTTCCCCCAGCGGGCTGGGATCGCCTCCACTTATTGAGGAATAGGAGCCATTGGTGGATTGGCTGATAGCTAAGACAATATATGGGAGGGTAAAGGAGGAGGAAAGAGAGAGGATGACAAAGATGTAGAGGAGTGAATTGGGAGAAAGTGAGGAGGAGCATTAACACCAGTTTCCCTCCATTTGTAAAGCCCTGCATATTTTACACACAAACACACAGAGGGCTGCACACCCCACACAATAGTCTAACTGGAGCATTAGGCCACTGCAGTACTGTGACCTTGCATCACACAGCAAGGTTAAGCGGCACAGGCAGACAGTGGATGGAAACAGGAAAGAAGAGACACTAGAATCTCTAAATCTCTATTAAAGCCAGTCACTTTGGCTCCTATTAGTTTTCCCATTCAGCGATAACCAAACGGGCTTTGAGGAGGCTATTGTAAGCATTTGTAGGCTAAAAAGCTTTCTTTACCCTCAATGACCCAACATAGAGACGACTGATGGAATTCCATTTAAATGCATGAGGTTCAAATGTTATCAATGATGTCTGAAAATGGTAGAAAATGAAAATGCAGCACAACACTGTTGCTAGAAATGTCAGCATGAATAAAAGGATTTGAAGTGCATCCAGCTATTTGTGACAGCTGTTGAATCAAAAGACCTGCTTTGCGTCTCTTTTTCACTGAATCTTTATTTATTATAGACCTGGATATGTGGATAACAAGAAGCGATTGGTGTTAAGATATTGTAGTTAGAATTTTTATGTTCCCACACGTCTTCTTGTCTTGCTGCAAGAAGACACGAGGTCCTGAATACAGCTCTGAATGTTTGATTCCAGTAATAGAAAACAAGGAGAAAATGCATAGACAGATTTCACCCTCAGTACCTGGTAGGCCTGTTCAGGTTTTTTTTTTCTTTCTTTTTTTTTTTAGAAAAAGTCAAGCTATTTTTGTTGCATCCATTTACATGACATTTTTTCTTTTCTTTTTTGCAACCTTTCCCTGACGTCACATCCCTGACTGTGTGACAGGCTGGCCCCAGATGGTTTGATGGTTTGGAGCACACAGTGAGACACCAGATACGAGGGAGGTTTTTTAACTTGCCTTGATCTCACATCTTTCATGTCTTTTGATAAGAGTTATAAACGCAAACAGTAATGAAGCTACATAAACAATAGATGGAGGGAAAACAGAGCAGAAAGCTTTGTGCTGTGTGTAATCCTAGAAAGTCTGATGTGATAGGGGAGGATGGTTAGTGGTTTTAGGTTAGGTTAGGTTGGGAGAAGAGAGGAAATAAAATAAACCCAGATTAAAAAAAAAAAAAAAAAAGAATAAGGAAAGAGGAGCTGCTTGTGAACAAGAAGCTTGACATTATCAGCCTCCCTGGAGAGGTGCAGCCATTTGGAGATAAATTAAGGCCCGTAGTTTAAAGTTAATTGGATCAACCGGCAGTGTACCTTTGCAGTCACCGGGGTAACTTGGGATTATTCATATCCAGGTAATTATGTATTGCATGAATGTGTTTTTGTCAGCCTGCCATTTATGGCCTTAACTCAGCACAACACGTGAGAAGGTTAAACTGGCCTCCGGCAGTGGACCTCAGGGAGCAAATAAGGTGAAATATTATCATAACACACTGTAATTGAAGGAAAAAAATGACTTAATCTGTCTTTGTCCCTTATGAATTGTTGAAAAAAAAAAAAAACTAAACAAATACATCTATTGTTATTTGCAGAATAAAACCTTTTTTTTTCCCTGACAGTTACATCATCTATTTACCCACACTCTTTTCTGTCTTGGTTTCACTCCATCTCTCTGTCTTGTCATACACACAGCTCACCTACACACACACACACACACACACACACACACACACAAACCCAAACACACACACGCACACACACATAAACATATGCACATGCATCTTTTGCTGTGGGAGACTCCGGCTTCTGGGCCGGTGAATAAAAACCCCATTATTCAGCTAATTAATAACTTGATTAAAGCTCGCTGGCACGTCAGCCGTGCTTGATTACATCATTATTAGGAGTAATTGGGGATTTCTTTAATGGCACCTTGAGAGACGGAGGGAGAGAGGGTGAAAGAGACAGAAAGCTAAACAGAGGGAGACAGAGACAGTGAGAGTTGTTCTTGCAGCTACAAAGTGCTTGCTTTTCCTCAAACACTCAAATTAATATTTTGACAAACATCTATGGAATAAAACATCAGGAGAATTCAGTTCAGGTTCAAACCCTGGTCTGGGCTCTTCTGTGTGGAGTTTACATGTTCTCCTTGTGCCTGTGTGGATTTTCTCTGGATACTCTGGCTTCCTTTTATTAGGTTAATTGGCTACTCTAAATTGCCCGTAGGTGCGTGTGTGGTTGTTTGCCTTTGTGTGTCAGCCCTGCGACTGACTGGCGACCAGTCCAAGGTGTACCCCACCTCTCACCCATAGTCATGGATGGATGGATGTTACTGCAAGTAATGGTGGCTTTGAGGCCATTTTGCTGCCAGTTTGTAGACATTTGTACAGTAGTGGTAAATATCATGAATTTGCCAACTAACAATTTTTTCATTCAGTTCCTCATTATTATGGAGTAATATGAGGAGTGATTGATAAGGTAGACAGAGAGGATTTATACAGCTCTTGTTAGGTGCATGTGCAGAATGTTAATACATTTTTGGATATTTCCGCTTCAAGTAATTGAAAATTACAAGACAACAACTGAGACATTGGCCTTTGTGCAGTCATTTGCGACATCAGCCTCAAGGGTTTATCACCCATGGAGGTCCTTGGCCTGATTGGCCCCTCAAACGACTGCCTCTTCTCCAAGATGAAGAAGGAGCTCAGTGGTCGCCATTTTGACACAGAGGATGATATCATCACTGCTGTGGACCACTTGCTGGAGGTCCAGGACAATGACCTCTACAAAGAAAGGATCTGTATGCACCACGTCCCCTGGACTAAGTGCTAGCTATGCTATGTGCTAGGTTTCGTAAAACTGACTCATTCTAGCTAAGGCCACTAACGTCTATTAATCTATCAATTGCCCCTTGCATAATGTCATTGAGGTCTAAGGGAACCACAAAGGAAGAGGGTACTTTACTTTCAGCGTAAATGCTTTCTTTCAGGGACAAATCACTTTTCTATTAATAGTAACTGATGGAAAAAGAGTCAGGGCATCTGTAGTAAACCACAGGGCAGCATTTCAGCCATAGTCTCATCACTGCATGTGTCACAAATAATTTGGCACAAACATCCTAATGTGTAAAAATAGCACAAACTGCACCTTTAATTCTGATTTCCTGTTTAACACACACACACACACATGCATCACTGGACACACAGTCCTCCCAGCCACCATTTCATAAACAATATATCAGCTGTTATCTGAGTGTTGTGCCGTCCTCTGGACTATTATGACCCATCTGAGAATGTCCTATTTATCTCAGACTACAATGACTAGGGACAGGAAGACGCTAATGAAATTAGTCCAGACAAACCCTTTCCATTCTCTTTGTGCCTCATTAGAGCCTGCTGTCCATTCACTGTGAACTAGCCAGCAGCATACTGCACAGCCCCTCAATGGGAACCATTAAAAGCCTGGAAAATCCACCTCTGTTAGTCTAATCAACCGCTGGACGAACAGAGAGGAAAAGGGAACAGGTGGACACAGAGGAACGTATAGAGGGTCTTTTTTTTCTTTTCTTTTTTTTTTTATAGAGGTTTATACCCAGTGTGAATTAAACTAATTATATAATTCATTAATCCAGAGAAAGTGTTTTACAGCCTACCAATGCAACTTGTGTGATTTTATTTTTCAAAAAGTAAGTCCTGTATAAAATATGTTTGGCATTATTGAGAGAACACTGTTACTAGGTCACTGACATTAACAGATGTTGTTCTGTTCATGTTTAAAAAATAAGAAATTAGTTTTATTCTTCACATTTCAACATTATGCACTGCTTCATTTGCTTCTACCATGCTGCTACTTGTACGCTCCAACTATAAGAACTTCCAGCACTATTAATGGCCTTTATTTCCTCTGTTTGTTGCAGCCTAACTCTGTGCCAGATAAAAGACCTGGTTTCAAGTCTTCAGAGACAAGTCCAGGTCGAGTTTCAAGTTCACTTGAAACTTTACATGGATTTAAGACATGGCTGGAGACTCATTTTGACAAGACTTGAGACTTGGCTTGAACTGTCAGGTCTCGAAAATCTTGAGTCGTATCAAGTCTCAAGTCAATCTAGATAAGTCCAAGTCAAGTCTTATAGTTTAGTCAAACCCAGTGTATGGTCAAGTCTAAAGTTCAAGTCTCAAGTCAATCAATACAAGTCCATGTCAAGTCTCAAGTCTTATTAAATTGTGTCAGGTCATGTCTCATGTTCTTGCAATCCAGTCCAAGTCAAGTCAAATCCAGTTGAATTGGTGGCCCATCCAAGTCAATTCTCAAGTCTTGTCAAAGCCAGTCTCTAGACATGTCTTTCAGGTTTGTGAATACTGATCATTAAAATGACACAGCTGACATGAGCATTTTATTTTTATGTTATGTAAAACAAACCAATTCAATGCACAAAATAAAAACAAATAAAAACAAAACCATCAATAAACTCCTTCCAACAACTGTAGTCTGTGCAACCCGGTGTGATAAAGCTTATTCTTCTGTGCCTCAGAGCTGCACATTCCCTCCAAACACACATCAATGAAACACATAGCTGACATGTTTTTTTAGAGTCAATCTCACTTGCATTGTTATGTTGCCATAAACATTCACTACAGTATTAAATCCAAGGATGAACATAGTCCTCCACAGCTGCACAATTTCACTATGTACTCATGTTTGAGTAAGGTTGGCATAACTCTACCATCTCCAGCTCTTCAATCAAATAATTTACTGCCCTTTTTTTTGTTTTTTGAAAAATGTTAGTATATATTGTGACACACTTTTAAAGATTTATGTCTTCAGTGGTAACAGCTAGCGAGGAAACTGAATTGAAATGACTGTTAGTGTTTACTTTTTTTTTTCTTTATTTATGAGCTGTACTTAAAATATTCCATGTCCCGATGCTACTGAATACTTATATTACTTAACCTCCTGCTGTTAGGTTTCCTTTTAGAGAAAATCTGACAATTGCTCTCCTGGGGCGAGCGTAGTCCAACTCTGCAGGGAGATGGAGTTTGGATTTTAAAAAATAGAAAAGTAGAACTGTTGTCTGTCAACTCAGAATTGGAATTTGCATGAGTTCCAAGTGTCCGCCACTTGAAAGACAAACTGAACTAAATATAAAAGTGAGAGAGGAAGAAATGATTCAGTTAGTCATATTGCTGCAGCCTTGAGACTATTCTTTTCATTTTAAAAGTCTCTGTCAGCTGTTGAACAGCCTCTTACTTGTCATTTGGTCAGTATTTTCAAGTCCTATTCAAAGTGCTCTCTTTGGTTCTTCATCTTTGAGAAGTTATTTAATCAGGAAGCATCTCACAGACCAAGTAACTAATGCATTCATTCATTTATTTGTTCATTTATGAGAAGCAGAATTGTTTACTGACCTCCAATCAGCAAAGCTTTAGAGTTCATCTATTGATCGCGCTTTTTGTTGTTGTTCTTTTTTTTCCCACTCCACCTGGTAGGGGCCTCTAAAATTTGGTAAATACATAAGACAATTAACATCTAAACATAATATTATATATTTTTTTTTTTCTTCAGTTAGAGCTTAAGAGACAGTTTTACAATTTGACCAAATCATTGGTTTTGCTTTTGATGAAGCAAACTGATCCACTGGAGTTAAAACACTTTTAAACATCTATTATCTATACATCCTTATTTCCTCTTCCTGTCTTTCACTGCCCACCCCACACACATCTGCCTCTGCACACCACCAGAAACCCATATCCCATATGTATTATTTATTTTTCATTTCCTTCTTGCTCAGTGGCATGGTGAGGTCAGCCATCTATTTCTTCTTTTGCAGTTGAAAACTTCTCAGCCAATCAATCGCGAGGATCAGGCGAAGTTGAACACAACCAACCAGCAGCCGACCATGATTACCTGTTCTCTATTCCATGTCTCCCTATGTCACTCTCCTCCCATCAGTCATTATACTGTTACCTCCACCATCTACAATTTTGAATCCAGTTTTACTGTATCTCCCTCAATGGTTCTGGTTCTCTTTGTTGTTCAATGAGCTACAATTTAAGACATCGTCCAGCCTAAATCACCATTTAAGTCATTTGTCCATACTGCCTGATATGACCCATAGGAGCACACTGGCATCATGCATAATGAACCATCATCGTCATGGCTTCAATAATACACATTCAGTACTCAAAAAGTACTGTGTGTTTAGAGAGAGATCATGGTTTGGGTATTTAGGTTAAAATAAATACTTTGTCAAGAAAAAACAAATAAATTTATCAGCTATAATGATGAAATGTAAAATAAAAATTTAAAAAATGTGGATGTTTGCAGCTTAATGGGTAAAAGAGGCCTGTGCGCTCTCCAAGGTGCTGATCCCAGAGCGATCGCCTCATTTCACACTGGCACTAACACTTAGCAGGACGTCTTCAGCCATCGTCTGAGCAGCTTTTCCAGTCACTGGGACTTTGTGTTTACTTGTCTGTGAGTTCTTATAAACTGCCAGGGTCACCCTAGCAGAACGCCACTGTTACACAAAGTTATCCAATAAAGTTTTATATATATACAAATCAGCACCTGTTGTACTTTTACTATGACAGCTGAGAATGTTTGTGTCTTAGTTAGTTCTGTTTATTCCATTAGTTTGACATTTGCCAGTCAGGTTTATTTGACTCTGTCGGGGTGTTGCTTTTGTTATTTTGCAGACATCTGAAAGCTGCATTAAACAGTCCATGATGTATAATATATCTGTATACTAACACATGGTCAGTATTCTGACCAAGGGGCTGCCACAGTGGGAAGTTGCCAAGTGCAACTTTAATCAGAGCTGAACTTATGATACCGATGCAGGTTAAGGACGGACATTTGCGCCTGCTGCTTTTTTCTTTATGCTAATATGATGAACGTTGCTTTCTATAAGAGTCCTTTAAATCCAAGACCCAGCTGTCTCTCTGATGGCTCTCTCTTTTAAATCCATCAGGTTAAATGCTTAAGCCTGTTTAGGGCATCTGCCTTCCTGTCTGTCCAACTGCCTCTGTAACTTTTTTTGCCACATGTTAACATGTTCTGTCACATCAGCACTGGCTGCCAGCCAGACGCTGGCTAATCACACACTTTCTGTGTAAGCATTTGCAAGTGTGTGCGCAAGTGTGTGAGTTGAGTAATGCTCTCAGCAGAAAAAGCAATCCAGACAGCCTGCTCAAACAAAGAAGAAAACAGGCACCGTCTGACCGTTTCTATTGGAAAATGACATTTTTGGCACTCCATTTAATTGACTTTATTGCAGCCATAAATCAATGTGAGATGCGAATGTGCCAGAATATGTCCACAGATAAAGTCTTCACATGTGGAAACAGATGGGAGCTGTTGCTGTAATTTCTGTTTTAGATCAAAACAACATGAATGAACATATTTGTGCTCTGATGCCGTCCAGCAGAAGGCTGAGGCAAATAACAATTTCTCTGATAACTGCATGCCTCTTCAGATACAGACCGTGGTCATCTCTCAAATAGCGCACAGCTGCCTCCTGGCGCAAATCAAGTGCATCCAAATTTAATCAGATGCACATGAAGGAAAACCAATCCTCAGGAAATACATTGTATTTTCTATTTACTGCAAAGCCGGCTTTTAGCTTTTACCTGTTGTTAACTCAGTTGTTCCTTTTTTTTTCTTTCCCAATTTTGTAAAAATCAATGCAGTTGATTATCTCATACTAGATTAAAAGACTGATCATACTGCATTTAAAAGAAGATTCCAAAACATTTCATATATTTGTTTTTAAATGCATTATATTACAAAGAAATTAAACTCTGCCTCTTCTTCCCGGTGACTACCTGGACCCAACAGTCCCTGAGGATTCTCAAAACCCACTTTGAGAAGCAGTGGTCCATACATCTTCCTCCTCTAGCAAGTACAGAGAAGCAGCTCTGGCCTACATTTTACAACTCATTAACTATATGAAGACTAGCTGCACAAAATATACAGACAGAGAGCATGACTGTGTTGTCTCCAGGCCCATCCCTGAGAGGTAACACGTGTTTGAAAGTTACAGGGTGTGTATGCATGCATATACATAGGGGAGACAAGAGAAGCAAAAGACACTTAGAGGTCAAAGATGTGGGCTTGTGACTTCTTTAAGACAAACATGGGGACATATATTTTATAGCCATCATCATATTTTGGTTGTGAAGTGTTTAAATCACATTAAAATCACTTACAACAAAACAAGGTGAAAACCTAATATAAGGCTGGACTTCATATGTCAATATGTCAATCAATACTCTGATCAGCACATTCATGACGTCATTTATTATTATATATTACTGTACAGTCATTTCATTCAGCTGAATTTCCATTGAAGCTGTTTTTATTTACATGTTTCTCTGTTTCTGTGTCAGACAATGGAACAAGTGTGAAACAGAGACTGAAACATGGCCCATTAAGATCCATGTTAACCAGCAGTCACTTCAAGACATATCCAAGCTGCTGCTCTGCTGCTGCTGAAATCCTGATTTTAGAACCACAACGTATTTACTTGCAAAATGGTCACTCAGAGAGAAAGTTAGAAGCTCATTCATGACATGAATGAGACACATGAAGAGGTGAGCCTGCAGAGGGAGAGCTCGACCTTGTGCTCGGGGGGCAACACTGGCAAGTGTCTTCTACAGAAAGAAGCTCAGGTTTGCCCAAAAACTCACTAGATTTGTCAATAAAAAGTCACTAAAGGCATCTGAACAATTGATAAGTTTAATGACAAAGGACCGAAGTTAAGCAAGTTATATGCAACGCTGTCTGTAAATGTCCCCTGATGAAACTCTGAAGAAACTGTCATTATGAAAGAACAACGGCCAATAGGGAAACTCTAACACTGGGTCGGCCGACCAATGGTGTAACTTCATAATTCAGTCAGTCACGTTTAAAGGCCTGGCCTGCTTATTAACACATAAACAATATGAACAATTAGTCAATTAATCAAATAATAACCTTACAATGATGCTATTCTTGAATATGTAAGGGTTAAGAGACATAAAGTGTGTGTGCAGACATACACTGTACATGCATGAACCATGTCCAGGTGTTCCGCATGTTTTCTCTGAGTCTGTGACTTAAAGCACAGCTTCACTCTTCTGAGCAACCACATCTTTTCTGGGTGTCACTGAACCATCATTAGCTGATTAATGTCTCCCTGCTGTGACTGTTAATTGACATAATCTATTCTCCATTAGCGCTGCCCCTCTGCAGACAGAGTAAATGTGTTCCTTCACCCCTCATTTCACCCAAGGTGGTCTTGCCCTTCACCTTGGGCTAATGATGGGCTGAACCAAGTCAAGGTCTTTTCAGGGGTGCTGAAGGAAGGTATTGGTTAAGTTCAGATTCTAAGTCACATGTGAAGTACACATCCTCCACAGATTAAGCATAACTTCACAAACCATGCCTGGACAGTGTCAACTGGGTGACACACCTGATGAGAGGCTCAGCCCCATCATGTGACTCTCCAATCACCCTAATCATAGAAAGGGATACCTATTATCATGAAGGTCATTTCAAGCACATAGGGATGAGTCAAAAAAAAGCCAGTCTAAGGTCCACGTGCAGAAAATTCAAGAAACCCTAGAAATAATGACTTTATTTTAGTTATTATCCACACTAGCTGTAATGTTAGTGGTAATTTTTGTGACTCTTCGGGACAGGACATTGACGTACCCATTATAATCTCACCTTCAAAGCTCTGATTGGATCTGTTATTCTTCTAACCAGGGAAACTGACGTCAAGGCCCAAACCATAAGATCTTTCTGAACCACTGAAAGAACTGGTGATATGAGGATTGATTCAGACGTTTGGAACCAGCCTACTCTGGTTTCACACACACACAAAAAAAATCAACCACTTGTTTTTGGCATGCAGAAAAAAAAGACATTCAGAGTCAGGATGTGTTACTGACAGTTAGAAAGCTACTGGGTTGGTGTTTAGAAAGATCCTGAACCAACTGGTACTCTGGCTGCCAAGTTGAGAGAGTAGAAGCCACAACTTTTCTTCTTCTTTTTTAAGGAAGTTAAGAAAATCAATTACAGATGGGCTGAGTTAGAAAACTGAAGAAATCCAAACAAAAGTGATCAATGTTCTCAAAACATCGAAGAGTCAAGGAAATCAACATATTGTAAAATCACGAAAACCAAGCAGAGACAGGCTGAGTTGTTGGTGTATATTTAGACTGAAGCCAGCACAGAGAGTGGGAAAGAAAAGAGAGAAGGAACAGATCTGGAGAGAGAGAGTAAAATGAAGTTGAGGAAGGTGGAAAGGATTGATTTTCGCTGACATTTCCCACTGAAAAAAAGTTCTGAACTCGTCACAGAGAGTTGGAAGAAAAAAAAAGAAAAAGAAAGGATGCATATCTAATATATACACCGGCTCCCCTATCCGTTTCTTAGCAACAGCCTGCATCTTAGGTGAGAAAGACGAGCTGTGGAGATGGAGTGATAGCGAGAGATAGATGCAGAACAGCAGAGAGACCAAGAGAAAAAGAGAGATATTGGAGTGCACGCCCTACAAAGTGTTTGGTTGAGGCCTTGGTACATATTGATTTTAGCTGATATTTGAAAAACCGGCCCACTTCAACTGTTACGTAAGCTACATCAAATTCTGTATGAGCCCATGCATAGCTGTTTAGATATCAATGTGTTCCAAACTCCTGTTGGTCTTTACACTATGTTTGTCTCTTCATTAATGTTACAATCCTTAAAGTGGCACTAATCAATATTTTTAATTAACAGCGGATCAGTTGAACCCACTAAGAGTTAACACCCAAATAAAAAAAAAAACAACTTTTCTAGCGGAGCCGCAACTTTGGTGTCGGCATCGGGTGGCCAGAGACACAACTACCTAATGAATGCTAATACTGTTCTGTGTCTGCTTCACCTCACATCATCACCTTATGACCTGACGTCATGATGACATGTCAACGCTGTGTTTTTATCCTTGCTCTACTGCCCCCATGTGGCGAAAGAAATCATTTTTTTGTTACTATTAATATTTATGGTCATCTTTTTTTGTCAGTAACAGCTACTTATTACATTTTCATTTCATGATTACCTGTATGATATGTGATAGTTTTCATTGTTAATCGTGGAATCACACTCATCATACTCTTTATGTATGCACCAGGGATTCAAAGGAAATAATGCAGGTATGTGCGATGAAAAACAAAGCCTGCTCCTTTAGCTCATGTTATGTAAAGCTGAAGACAACCACTGATCAATAGTTAGGTGCTAATGTGCTGAACATTAACTGTCATTTTTCTTTTCAAACAAACTGAGGTGGTGAATCCGCCTCACTGTAGAGCTAAGAAACACAGAAGGTGCTTTTCTTCTATTGCATTTCTGACAGAGCAGCAGCTCAGGTTGTGTTCACTGCCCTCAGAGTCCATCATTAACACACACCATTACCATCGGGAAACACATGTGCCACCAAATCAACTACAACTGTCTCTTACTATAACAGATACAGTAAACAGCATGCAAACAAATGGCATCTAATACAGGATGTGGATAAGAGAACACATTTACAATGGCCTGAAAAGTAACAGAAGGTCTCAAGAGCCACTACAGCTGTATGGTAATTCTATGCCAGTGATTTTACCTTGAATGTCTAATTTTACTTCTTAAAAAAAAATCAACTTAACTTGCAACAAGGCCAAATTTAAACATAGTTCCGTCCACTTTCTCTTTTTCTTTTTAAGAATTAACCTTTACTCACAAAAGCAAAATGATATGCAAACTGAGTAAAATTATTTGAACATGCCTAATAATAGACTGTGTGGAAGAGAGAAGAAATAAAGTAAACTTATTTATGGAGTAAACACAGTGATAAGCACTAAGCTGCAATCCCAACATGTCTGTAAGAATCGTGTTACTGTTCAAGAGAGTGTGTGTTTGCCTGTGTGTGTGTGTGTGTGTGTGTGTGTGTGTGTGTGTGTGTGTGTGTGTGTGTGTGTGGTCATCAACAGAAAGTGAGTATTTGACCTTAATGCCAGCATGGCAGACAGGCAACTGTAGCCACCAGATGGCCGGTGACCCATTGACTACAGCTGCTGTATACAGGGTGCAAACACACTTCCATGCACACACATGCACAGTCATGGTCCACGCACAATGAATACAACCAAGGATGGATTTGGGAGGTGATGTTGTTTCAAGTCAATTGTTCTTCCTTCTTGGGAAGCTTAGAACACACTGGAGCTAAGATAATTAGGCTTACATACCAAACAGCTGGATACACAGGCTTTAAAGAAAGAGCAAAATACATGTGAAGATTATAAAAAAGAGACCAATAGCTCATAGTGAGTATAGATACATAGAGCATGAATCAGCTCAGATCCTTAATGTTTCTGCACAGTGAATACACACTAAATAGAGCTGCCAACTGTGATAGGCCACAATAGAGAAATAAAATATTGAATAGCTGGCTTAGATGATATTGAACATGAGGACAGCTCCAGGTTGCTACCATGAAACACTGGTTATATCTGATGATTCTTTCTTTGTGGTTGAGATACTATTAGAATGGTAAGTTTTAAAGGTGCTGGACAGAATATCAGAAGCATCAATCTGTGCTGCTTCCTCTGCCTGGAACCTTTAGCAATTTGATTTAAAATTTAAAAACTGATCTTTGTCTGTGAATTAAAATCACTGCTGCAGAAACAACAGGCTTTCTCCTGGCTGCTGGTGCTTTGGGATGGATTAGGCTTTGGATGTGGTACCCTCATTAACTTATTGTTTGATTGTCTCAGATTGATCATATATATATAGTCTCTCACCTCTCAGTCAGCTTAGTCATGCTCATTTCCATCACAGGGTCCCTGGTCTGGACTCTTCATGGCTGGGAGAATGCAGTTTTACAATTAACTGAGAGTGTTTCACTGTAAAACAATCATACAGAGGGAGGGAACGCAGCAGTAGCCAATCAGATCTATCACCAAGCCTGACTTTTGACAGTTTGCTCAACCCAGACTACAAAAAGTGAGCAAACTGCATTTATTTGTGGCCAGCTGATGCTTTTTAGATAAAAGCTGCACCAGGGATGTAAAATATATCTCTATTGTTGCTTTTTCTTCGCTTTTTCCTTCAGCAGTGAGGTTTCTGTGAGAGAGAGAGTGAAATAGTGAGAGACAATCTTTTTGGGACAGTGATGGCAGCTAAAGATAGACGCTGAGTTTGAGAGGCGAGGAGAGGAAACACGACTTGTTTCAGGGAGATCTAATGTATGATCTGAGCCTGAATCAAGGCAGAAAATAACAGATTATAAATAAGCCATGGTTCTTTCTCTCTCCCTGTCATTTCTCCCTCGTTTAGATCTCCCTCACCTCTCGCTCTACCTCTCTATCTACTTTTAGACGTCCTCGTGTGTTGTCACTGACTCAGTCTCTTCCCTCACACAGATGTATACTTTCCCTCTCGCAGACTTGCCGGTTTTCACCCTTATGTCTGGTTTTCTTCTCATCCTCACTATTAGCCAGGACTACCACAACACCCACCATATGTTTCATGTAACAGGGTCATTTTCAAGAGAGCATGTGACATTTGTGCGTTTGCTGCATTCCACACCCACGTGGCCCTCATCCCTCTTTCATCCCTCCCCTCCCTCCTACGTGTCTTCTGTTGAATACACATGGCCCTGCCAACAAGTAGAGCTCCTGTGCACAATTAATGGTCTTTTATTTTTCAAGCTGCCGTGAATACCACATGCAGTCTGTGTGCCAGGCGAGGACGGTGTGTTGAATTCAGATTATATGCACTTTATTTCAATTGCAAGCAAAGTTATACATAGCAAAGCTATGCACACACACACACATATTTGTGTGAATATGCCATTTTAGCATGCCAGTGATGCTGTCAAACAGTCCACACGTCCTTCCTGTTTACCTGATAAATTCTGCATAATGTACATCAATACAACAACAGAGTCATGTTACACCCACCACCACTACTAGTTGGTCCTACTTTGCAGATTTTACTTTTTTAATCACACACTAAAAAAAATAAACTTCCAGGAAAAGGAGGGATTCTGTCCTTTAAGACTGACACGTATTGATTCAAAACACTTCTACTTTACTGTTTTTATTTGATCCCTGTTAATGGAGTAATATGATTCTGTGGAAATGTACAACATGATGAATCCATCATAGTACAGATAGTTCCAGTATTGCCTGAGACACAGCCTTCATGTGAATGCTGGTTTTTATTTGGGATTACAGGATATGTGATGGAAATTATGACGTTTGAAAGATAGTATTGCTAATCAATATCAGACTGGCTGTGGATCTGTGGATCTGTGGCACTCAATCTGAATTTCCTCTGAATGAATGAATGAAGGCTGCATATTGCATAGTATGTTCAGCAGATCAGATCTTTAATAATTGATCCCAGCTTCTGCATTGAGTTCTGCTGATGGGGCTTAAATGGCAGTTACAATCAGTGTAGAAAGTTGCTTTGATGAAAAGCATGGATGATGGGGCTATGGTTGGGCTGCCTCATTATGGTGTTTAGTTTGAGTTTAAGGCACTGGAAAGTATGATAACTCGAACTATACCAGTGCAGGTGATGACTGAAGTGAAAAGAAAGCATTAACCTGCGTGTCTGTCAGCCTGTCAGTTTGCAGAATGCGAGTGGAAGTGGTTTTGTCATTCTGACAATTCCCCGTGTTGCCAAAGCACAAGTTAATGGTAATAAGAATTCATATAAAATGTGCACAGGTAAAATCAAACCTCTTCATGCATGCAGTTCTCACGGTGGAGCAGCAATTTAACAGAGCAAAGTGAATTCAAAGAAAGAAGATGGTTACAAAAAGCCAATCAAACTGAAGATGTCACGACTGACAGGAGCTTTTTTTTTTTCCCAGTAGACTAACCATGATGTTCTATGCTAAACCTTCCTCCTTTGTCTGGCAGAGGTGTCACTCATCCACATACGTGTAATCACACACACTCACACACACACACACGTATGCAAGCATAGTGAAGCCACAGCACCCTGAGATCCACTGCTAGCAATGCAAATCACCTGGAAAAAGGTTCTTGTGCAGAGTGCTCTTAACTAGTCACCATGGAAACTCAGCAGGGCATTGCTTGGCCTCTCAGCTCTGTTTATTTGTTTTTTTTCGCCTGTTTGTTTACTAGTTTAAAAAGAAATCGGAGGCTACAAGCTGCTTCTGTAAAAGACAGCCAGATGATTACAGCTGTGTCTTTCTTGTCAGGAGCAGCAAGAGAAAGAGCCTCCAGTTTGTGACTGAGTTCATTAGATTAGATTAGATTGTATTACATTATATTAGATTAGATGTTACTGATCCCTGTGGCGACATTGGCCAACTGTCACCAAAAAATACTAAACAGCACACATAATAAGATACTACTGATAACAGCAAATTATTTATGGTTTCCATCCAAGGAGGACTCTGTAAAAGATGCTTCAGAATTCTCAATTTTATTTTAATTTTTTTATTTCTAAACGTACATGACTGAACAGAGAGAGAGACATTTTGACACAAACACTGTCTTCAGTGTGAAGAAGAAAAAGATTTTTTTTTTTTTTTTGTTTTGAGCTACTGCAGATCTGGTGCCTGCTCTTTGCACAGTTACCAGCAAATGGCTTTTCTCTCTTTACAACAAGCCGACTATGATCAGTTGTCCCCTGTTTACACACTGGTTGTGGCCACTTGTGCTGCATTCAAGGCTCATGGGGAAAATACAATAGTTTGTTACTTGGAAATATTGTTCACATCAGACCTCAGCTACAATTAAAGATCAGATGGTCTAGTTTTTATTGGGTCTTTGTTGCCTTTCAAACGCTGTCTCTTTTTGATGAGTGAATGGCAAATAATAATGGAATTAATGATGAAAATCATCCATTCTCTAAGCATCATTTCAAGACTGTTTTTTCAAAGTATGATCAGTGGTATACTATGACAACATTTTCAGGAGCAAAGCCAAACCACTACCCAGCACATATGTGATGTAGCAACCGTGTCAATCACAACATGGCTTATCTAATAGAAATGCTTTGTTTTGGGTTTTACAGTAGGAAACTGATCCATCACTGTTTGTACTGAACAAGTAGCACTCACCATCTAAAAGCCCAGGTTAAGTGTCGTACATGTGTTCTGAATGCAGCATTAGTCCAGTGGTTTGGTTTAATAACTGGATGTGGAAATCTTTTTATATTGCACGTCGTGGTTCTTTAGTGTTTTATCTCAGGCCTTAGTGCAGAATTGTACCATGTCTCTATGGCAATAAACCACTTTAGAAACTCAGGGCAACCCAATATTTTATTTCAGCACCATCACAGAAGGCAGGTGGAACTGATTGAAAAGAAATTATGAAAGAGGAGTAAAAAAAAAAAAAAAGAAAAAAGAAAGAAAAAAAAAAAGAGGCACAGCATCTGCAGAGCCTGGCGGAGGACACTGGAGGGAAGATTGAATACAGGTTATCAAATCTGAACCCAAAATAAATCTCTTTCATCAAGCTCTCTGTCTCATTCTTTCTCAGACGCTTTTCTCTGAACTGCCTGTATACCCTGTATAACCAGATCAAACCTGCAATGAAACGCTGACTCAGTCGAGCCTCAGCCTCCAAACCCAGATGCACAGAATTATCACTCCCTCTAAATCCTGAGATGGAAGCTAAAGACCCATTCAACTGGAGTCTTTTCTATGTTTGGAATATTCTGCATTGAGTGTGAGGTAATTTAAAACTTAAAGTCCAGGTTCACTCATTATCAATACAAACACTGAGGAGCTGCAGTTGTTTTCTGAAAGATTCATATTATAACATCCAGAATCATGATTTATGGCAGAAGATTGTGTCAGACATCCATATGCATTATCAATTAAGATGCTTAATTATGCTTCAATTGAATCAGTGAGTTTTTGCATATCGGCGTTCATGAACAATACTCACAGCTTGTTTGTGTCTGAAAATGAAGGAAAAGATAAAATCTCATCAAACCAGCAGTTGCCATCATCTGTCTGAGATTCAACTTCCTCCTACACTAAGATACACATTAAAATCTATTTCCTTTCACTCTGTCTGACAGAGACAATCAACATCTAAAGGATCTAAAACATGCAGCTCATCTCCTGACACCTGAGCACTGTGGGAGCCTGCCAGCAGACCATCCACTCTCTGTCCCGCTATTACTCTTTACCACATGCTGCCAAGTACCACCTACAGTAGATCATATTTTGCTAATGGCACATTTGAAAGTCTTTTTACCATAATTAAATAAAGTTCAGTTGTTACAGTAATTGCTGTATCACAGTTATCGTTTAATTTCACTGTAACAATCAATGTTAATTTAAAAAATGTTTCACTTCTGTGTTTTTGCAGTTATTTCTGCTGTTTTGTCTGTTCTGATTTACTCCCTCACTTTCCTGTTTCTCTCGTTAACTATAAATCCATGTTTCACTCAGTGCACATGTCCATTTACACCATTCATCTTTGTAGTTGATTCATAAAACCGTTATCTCAGCATTGTTTTTTGTATTATCTTGCTAATTGCAGACACTGCCGTTAGGTTTTTTTCTTTCAGGATCTGTCGACTTTACTATTACAACTGGTTTTAATGTGGTGGCTGAATGGTTCACACTGTTTACACTATCCATGTTCATCCCATTTTGGCCGTGTTACAAAGCAAAAAGTCGTCTCAGACTGGTTTGGACATGGACATAAATGTGAGTTCATTGTACTTTCCTAGCCTCCCCAGGTCACCGGATCTGAATCCAACAGAGCACCTTTGGGATGTTGAAACTTTGCACTGCCTCATTTGAATAAAGCTCCCACCTGTTAGCGCCTCTCCTCTCCACCTGTGCACTGTGCACTCTGCTCCAAAATATCCCACAGATGGGAAAAGTGAATTTCAAGGTCAGAACTCCATTTGTGTTGTTTCTTGTTTAGCCACAAAAATAGGGCCCCAAGAAATAAAAAATCTTAAAAAAAATTCAGTTCTGAGCTACAAATTGTAAGACCACACACTGAGGTCACAACATCCCCCTCCCCTGTATTTTGAAGGATATAACCATCTGCATTCATGAAACACTGACCAGTGAACATCTGGTAGTTCCACATGCAAACTAACGCAGTGAAGCCAGTTTCAGTGGCACCTTTGATCAGTATTCTGTGGATGGTGTGTTATATGTGGCAGACAGGTCATGGTGGGTCTCTGTGGGCTGTCTGAAATGAGACATATCCAGTCCGACACAATTAACACACTCATACATGCACCCTCACATATACACACACACACACACACACAAAGACAGAGAGATGCATGCAACACAACTCTACTGTACGCATACAGACATGCAGCAGGGCAGAGCAGCGGCATGGAGGCTTTGGTAATTGCAGTGTGCTCTGACAGCCATCTTAATGAGATAACGAGAGAAGGAGGGTGAGTCAGTGCCACTCTCCTCCACCTCCCCCCTCTCCGACAGAGCCAAAGACAGATGGAGGGGTCGACCTCGAACTGAGCAAGACGACAGAAGAGAGAATGAATGGAGGTTAAAGAGGAAGGAGAGAGAGGAGTGAAGTGATAAGAAAAAAAAACAGGGAAAGCAGAACATATTTGCAGTGTTTGAGGGGAAGGATGGAGACAACGAAGAGGAGAAGGAGGAGGAACAATAATAAATGGTGGAGGAATGCACAGGAGGACAGGATGATGGAAGAAAAGATGGAGGGGAAAAGGTGGCTCAGACCTGGCAGAAAAAGGATACAAAGGAGAGAATAAGACAAGCGGCTGTAGAAGGACAGGAGCGTAATAAAGACAATAGAGCAGCACATGTGGGGGTTGTGATCTTGATTCCCTGATTTGCCCCTGGCAGGAGGGGCAACATTGATCGGAGGCCAGCTGGATGCTTGCCAGACAAAAATGAACAGCAGCAAATGGGCCGAGCTAATGGAAACATTTTACTTTGAGCCGCAGAAACAAGCTGCTGCAATATAGGTGCTGCTCATTTTTATTCAGCATGTCGCAGCTAATTCAGCCCTCAGTCAGTGAGAGCTGTGACCTGTTGGACCAAACTGAGCAGAAGGTAGCAGCATTAGCTTATTGTCTGTCAGCTAATTCACTTCAAATAGAGGCATGAACAGGACCTGCTCAGACAGAAATACACACACACACACAAAAATAAAAAAATTAATCTTTTGTTCATGTTCTCTTGTGCTGTAGCTTTAAATGAGGGTTAGCTATGATCCTTTTTGCTGCTGTTAATCTTTGCCTGATAAGCCAACAGCTGGCTGGGAGATCAACAATTACAGAACATCTAACCTTGGCAAACGTCCTTGTATCAGCTACCAGTGATGATATGCACCACCTCGTAATAGAAATATTAAAATTTAAAAATGTTTAATATGAAAAAAAAACAAAAAAAACTGAATCTGCATTCCAAAGCCGCTCTGTATGATTCATGTGTAACTGCAAATTCTTCCTCAGGATGTTTAAACTGGAGAAATCCGTAGTACATGACCTGAATGATTGTTACAGTCCTGTATCTGAGCCTCGGCCTTCAGAGTGGACTGTGTGAAGTTCACTGGCTACATGTTTGCCATGGTAACCCCAAAACGCACCCCCCCCCACGTCCGTCTCTCTTTACCTTGTCTCTATCTCTTCATCCTATCATCCTTTATCTCTCTCTCCCTCTAACACCACTAACACTCCCAACAACACTCGGCCTCATCTCAGATTTTCTGTTTTTTTGTGCCAAAATGCTTGTACTCCGTAATCCAGCCCCCAGGTGTTTTTTAGGAGGTTACTAATGTGGAGTGATCCTGCTCTGTTCTAGGACTCACTGTTCTTTTAGGGCACTCAAACACACTCACATGCACACACACAGTCTCCCTCACACACACATGTGCATGCCTGCAGATGAACACACACTGAAAGTGGAGGCCAGATGGGCACATCTGTGACCAACTGCCATCTCATACAGACCAGGTGTTGAGCTGCTCCTGTGTGTGTGTGTGTGTGTGTGTGTGTGTGTGTGCGTGTGTTTGAATCAGTGTTTTTACACAATGAAATCGCACTAAAAACCCTTTTAGTGGATTGGAAAGCCATTCTCAGATTAGAGAATGTCTTTGGCCGTTTGTGTACAATTCATTCACTAAAGAATGGATTATAGTCTTGTCTTTCATTGTATGGTATGTTATTCTGTTCTCTAGGTGTTATATATTTATTTATTTTTTTTTTTTTAATGGGCCAAAAACAAATTTGCATGTCTTGACATTACTGACTCTGTTCCACAAACTGAGCACAAAACACCATGTGCTGGAACAGTGGGTACCATCAACAGAGCTCTGCATCATAAGTTTATCATTTCTGTCTATTTAAAATTATGCTGAGTCATAAAAAAAATGTAACACGAAAACACGTTAAACAACATTTGTTTTCCAAAGAAAAAAAAAGGTCCAGATATGTACATACAGAGCTGACCAGTATAATCACTGTGTATATGAAGACACAGCTCCCAGTGTGAGAACAGGATGCTACATATGGTACCACATTTAAACTATGAATCAATGTGGAGCAATGTGATAATATTTATTGTGGCTGTATTAGGCCATTTTAGGTAACGTTGCAGATCAAAGAGCGGGAACATTTTATAACACTGAATTCTCAGTAAAATTGGATTAAAAAAAAATCTCCATCTTATCTGAACTGAAGTTAATCGAACAGAATTTTCAGAAAATCTACTTCACATCACATTATTCCACATCACCATTTAAAATTACAAAATACTGCAACAGCAAATTGGATAAGACTCAATTAAAAAAAAAAAAAAAAAAGTCCAGTTCATTTCCTAATTAACTGCAATATGTTTCTTTCAAAATAAAAGTGTTTGGTATTAATTTTAGAGAAAGTGGAGTCAGTGTTCAGATGGTACTCTGACTCTATGTACCACAGTTAAAATTACTTTGTTTTTCAACAAACATGATGAAAACACCTTTAAACAAATAGAACAGAGCATTAAAAGTGTATTTAAATGCATGTAAATGAAGCTTTTCATTCAGGGTAATTCACGTTTTCCTGATGATTAACACCACATTACACAGTTGAAGTTCTAGAAAATGATTTTTGGGGGAAAATGCGGACCCATGAATGAATGCTTCACTGAGGATTTCACCTATCCCCATTTAGGGTGAAGACCTTCAGTCTGTAAGTTCAACAATTAAGAGAACATTTCTCTGCATCTTATTCTTTATGTATCACTCACTCTCTCCCCTCTCTTACAGAAACATAGTGAGTGAACAACTTGCTCTAGAATCCAGTTCAATTAAACCTCACTGTCCTCTGCAGTCACTTTAAGACCCTGTTCTACCCCAGCTTCAAAGATGAAAGTCAAAAAGAACATAGTTCCTCGTGAACACTGCTGGAATACTTTTAACACGGAAGCTCTCTGTGTCTGATCATTTCTGTCTTCCTCAGTTCCTCTTGACGGTAAATGCTTAATCAGCCATCATTACAGAGAAGCGTTCCTGTAATTCTTGGGGGATTACACACAGTTATGCAGTCCTGTTTAATGTAATAGATGGATGCACGGTGTTGTTCATCCCAATCTCCTCCTTCCTCTATTACTAGTGCATAGCTTAGTCAATTAATAACTTTTTTGGACAGTGCAATTGAAATAAAACTATTAGTTTCATACCTTTGTTCTACATATAGAATACTAACCCTGTTCTGACAGCAAGTTTTATTTAGTAAATTACCATAGTAGCTGGTGGCCTCCCCACACACAGATCCTGAAACACGCACACACCCAGAGTCCTGATGCTGTACTGTGGCATCTCCTGTCAGGTTTCCTGGAAGTGACGGCGAAACTGATGGTGATTTATAGCAGGTGCAGAATGGCTGCCTGAAGATGGATGCAACGCACGCACTGTTTTAATATATCAAACACATACCACACACACACACACATATGCACGCACAATGCTGCAATATATCACACACACACATAGTTTTAATTCATCATAGCTGACTGACCCATATATTGCTACTAAAACCACTGCGAGAGAAAGCAAAAAAAAAAAAGGCGGGAAGGACAAAAAACAGAGGAGTAACTGAAGAAGTGGGGAGACGGATGGAGGACAAAATAATAGATGGAAGAAGGATGGTGGGTAAATAATGATGTAATCCAACTGTGTGCTGTGTAATACAATACGATACCAAACAATGAAATCACAATCTAAAAAACCAAACACATGCAAAAAACGTGTTTAAATGCTGACACCACACTGAGCATGTTGGCTACAGCTGCCTGCTCCCTATTAACAACCTGCTTCAACATCTATCATTGCAAGATATACTGTATATCCCTGTGTGGAGAGTGTGACTTTCTATCTTGTTTTAAAAAAACACAATTTTGATATATGATGACTTTAAGAAATGCAATTTGATGCAATTTGCATCATTTGCTGATTTCTTGGGAAATAAACAGCTGATGCCATGAGCCTTACAACATGTTTTTGGGCGTATACAATCACATTGTCAAATTGTAAATTGAGGACATAAGAAGACTGCAGGGGATTATATTATTTCACTTAATGTACCATCTACAAATATTACATCAGCTTTCAACCCAGTAACACAGGTTCTGTTTTTTTTTTTTTTTTTTTTTGTCACAGGTCCATTCCAGTTATCAAGACCCCACCCGGGACCCCTGTTGGGCTGCGTCCAAAATCCTATTCAGTCTAATACAGTTGGGTTGGGCACTGTTGTGGCTTCAGGTCTACATGTACATATGTTGAAAACAGAGTGGAACCAAACAGACTCACTACTGACTGTGATCATGTGGTGTGTCACCATCATCACAGGAAAAGTCAGAACTGTGAAGTGCTCTGACATGTACTGCTGCATGTTTGAGTCTGTTGGGAGAATTAATTCACACATGCTGGGTTCAGGGTTCAGGTTTCTCAGTATGTTTTGGTTGAAGACCCTCTGCTTCATCCTCTGCTTCACAGAGTGAAATTGGTGCCATCATAACAGATCTCGTCAAAGTTGGATTGCCATGTCTAACGGAGGCAAATGCCAGAACCATTTTTATATCAAAACTAGGCAAAGAAAAATCAGGGCAGTAGTGAACTTGTCAGGAGAAAACAGATAATAATATTGGCTTTTCTCTGTGCATGGTTGCACTCAGATTTTCACTCTTTTTTTCAATAGTACACTTTGTGAAAAATCCTTTTGACATCAGTGTCTTCATCATCAGCCCAGTGTCTCTGGTTTGATACTGTATTGAATAAGCAGGAAACTAAAATTTAAACAGATGTAGTATCTGCACCATGTTATGAACTCCATCCAGATGAAGGAACAGAGTGACAAACATTAGAAAAAAAGAAAAAAAAAACAGTTTTGATGAATCATGCATTCCCACCAAAAAAAACAACAATAGCAACACTCCTTCCTGTCACCAAAACTGCGCTTTTAACAAATTTTTTCATCTGGCTATCGATCTGCAAGATGTAACTCTCTTCCACGGCCTCTATCTTTCTTCTGCTGTCTCTCTTCTTCTCCTTCTGCAGACGGTGTACAGATTACATCTGTGCTTTCATTACACAGCTTTATTTTCCATCACTGAGCTGAAATTGTGTCTTGCTGTTTGCCATCATTCGGCTTTATTACCAAAGCAGTCAGACAGTGTCAACAGGCTGCTCCGTCTGATCCTCCACTCTGTCGGTTGTTAGACTGTCATGTTACGGAAGCTTGTTGACTTGGGAAATTCTTGGCAGCCATCACAGATATTAAATATCAAAATACTGCAAGTAGAGCTTGAAATTAACACAAACCACCAGCCTGTGGTAATCGTTTTATAAGTCTTTCAGGGTTTTATGTCTGTCAGTTACACTGGCTGCTTTGTCAGGCAAAAAAAAAAAAAAACCCTCAGTTGTGCAACTGTTTTGCATCCTACAAATGTAATTGAAAAACCCAATAACCAGTTAAGTTGTAAATCTGTCAGGATTTCAGCATCTACAACACAGCATGGTCATGAGCGAAGCTTTGTTGCTGCTTCCTGTTTTCTCTCACTCATTTTTCTGTCTTCTTCTATCTGTCGTTTCTCTCTCCATTTATGGCAACCACTGCAAATCCATCACCTCAGTAATATCAAGTCACTCAGTTACCAAATCTCCGACATTTGATCCAATGTGCTATGAATGACACAAATACATGAGCATATTAACTTTAGTCAGAGCTGAAACTAATTATTATTTAAAGAAGATGTTTGGGATTCACTGTGTAGAATGGTGCAAAGTTTGACGTTAGAAATCACGACAAACTTCTGTCATAGACAGTTTTGCAAATGTGTTCGACATATTTGTTGTGAGCTGGTCAGTTGGCTTTTGGTGTCTTTGTTAAAGATTTATCATTAGCTTTGCTTTGATTGCTATATGTATACCATCAATACTATTTGCAGCAAGCTATTACTGATTAAATTTAATTAGTTTATTTGCAAGGAGAGATAATTAAGCAAGCATGCATGCTTCTCTGTCATCCTTCACGAATATGAAGTAGCAGGGTGTCTGCCGTTATCTATAATTTGTGAATATGAGATATTGTGAATGGAGGAAGAGGTAGGAGGGGTACACACACACACACACACACACACACACACATAATGATCTGTGTCACAGCTAGACTTTTTCACCCATCTGATAGAAGATGAAGGACAGATCCATCTTTCAGGCATTTGAGGATATAACAATCTCTCTGCTCATCAAAAGGCAACTGGCCAATATCCTGGCTCAATGGGGCGCCGGATGCATGAGACTCACACACACAGTCACACGCAGACACACATGTTCCAGGCATTGCCTCTGGGCAGGATAATAACCACGGTGTCTGAGATCTAATGAGAATGTCAGCTACAGCAGATTCCTTTTTTTAACAGAAATAAGAGCAGAAGTTCAAAGAAAAAAGTAAAGGTTTGACTGATTTTACTCTCCTCTCCCTCTAAGACACTCTTCAGGTGGATTTTTACCCAAACCGTGTTTGCTTGTATGAAATTCTCACTATGGGAAATCATTGAACTTATTAGTAGTCATAATGCAACCCTGGCTGTCCCCTTAATATGTGATGATAAGCCTTTTAAAACAAAGAACAGAGCTCACAGCTTCTGCAGAGATGTTGTTTAGTGACCAACAGAAGACAGTGGTTAGAATGGATGACTCTGAAGTATGAATATATTATAGTCCAATACATTTAAGTGATCTCTTTGAGTGATTTGAGTGATATCATCACTCTTGATTTTTGCTTCTAGATTTTGGAGAGAGCTCCTCATTTACTCAGCTTCAAATTTGTATTTTCTTTGATTATATTTTGTTTACTTATTTTGGAGACTAATTTGGTCTGGTTTGCTGCTCCACAGTGAAGACTACAGTTTGGTCAAAGGGCAACAGAATGTGTTACTACAACACAATTACAGAGTCATTCACAGCACTATTTGTACTGCATTTTACTTGGGGAAAGAAGTGTAATACTGCAGCATCAGATTTGTTACACCGAACACATATGCCATCCATTGACTACTACACCTGTAACCTCTAATCTTGATCTAAACTTAATCCTAATCTTAATTTTAGCCTGAACTGTGTTTAACTACTAAAGTTTTAAGATTTCACTTTTAGCTGCGTTCAGATAAAGATATTTTTCTGTGGGTGTCTGACATGTTATGCCTGACTGCTCTGTTCTAGACCATAATGTTCTAGACCATACTGTACAGTGAATATTAACATTAACCTTAAATTTTATTCATGAAGTCTAACCCAAACTGATGCATAAATGCACTGTGAAAATGTATAGAAAAAGACATGGCATAGTACTGTATGGAAAAATGCTCACATGACATCTTCTGTGATCCTCTCTCAGATCTTCACCTCCCCACCTGACACTCTCTGTCTTCCCTGCAAGTGTCTTCTAGTCCTCCTTCCTGGCCTCAGCCCATGTCTCTGTTAGATTTTCACCAAGATGCATTTTTGAAGACAAGTAATTCTGGATAGAAGGTGTGTGAGAAAAAACACATTCAATGCAGATTTCTACCACAGCATTTAGATGAACTTATGTCTCTCCTCTCTGTTGTTTCAGCTTCTCTACATGCTTGTGAAAGTGAAAAGAAGAATAGAAGAGCACAGGGACTTATTTTCAGTGCATGGTCTAGACAGTAGGCAGCTGAAACACTGCAGTGTTCTCAGGGTCCTCAAAGTTCAAAGGATGTTTTTTTTTTTTTAAGGTTTCTATTAACAGATCAAGTTTTTTTCTCTCAAGCATTTAAAAAGCAGGGCATGCTCTACTCTATAATATGAATTTAAGATGGCCATGGCATTACTACAATCAGACCATGAATGAGTGAGAAGATGAGAGCTCTTTCATGATTTCTGTGTTGCATGTACAGCACGATGTGTCCAACTAGCTTCAGAATTGGAAAGAAATTTGGGCATGAATTCATAGAGTGGATCTAAACTTTCAAAACAGGCTAGAAATTTTCAGTTAAGGGTATAGTTAAAGAATGGTTAGGATTTGGTTAAATTAGTTTACCCACTGACCAGAAGCATCGCTCCAAAACGCAGCCAAGGCAAGAGCCTGATCAAATTCCACAGGAAGTCCCACAGCTTCCTCTTCAGAGAGATCTCCAGTTCTTTACACTGTCTACAGGGAGCTAATAAGCTGCCTCCTGCCTGCCTCATTTCTATGCACATGCTGAATTTTAATACAAAGCTTTGATGATGATAGTAACATGTGAAGTTGTGTAAAAAATGTGAAATCATGAACCCATTCATTAGATAGCATAGACAGCATTAACATTTATTCACATGTATTTCTTTAAGATACGATACATGCACAAAACCAGCACTCACAAAGTCAAAAAAGTGTTAGCAAATCCCTTTGATAGAGATTATAAACATTTTCTGAACAATGAAAATGTTACCTCATGTAAATTCAGTTATATTTTCCCCGTCACTTATAAATTTACCCTTGAGTGGATACAAAAGGAAACATTCTGCTGACATTCCACTGTATGCGAGGACAACATAAAGTATGCTGGTTTAAGGGAAAAATGTAGTCTTTCTTTTCACAAAGTTTCAGATTTGATCACGACACAGCTAGTTTCAGTTTTATTATTATTATTATTTTATTTTTATTTTTTTATATGTACCAGCATTGTCTCTGCTCCCTTGTCGCCTTTTCTCCTTTCTGTCACTCCCATTCTTCATCTAACATTGTGTACGGATGGCTTTGCAGCTTTGGCATTTTGGCATGCTGATAACCAGGAGTCCTTTCACTGTGACCCCAGCCTCATCACATCACACATTCCATTGCCACAGACTGATAAGACCCTCAGAAACACACACACAAAGAGATACAAACACTCACCCACAGTTGTCACTGAGCCAATTTAGACCAATCAGCCCTGCAGCCTACAGCAGTACCTTAGGCAAAGCCAGTTGCCTCTTTGATATGAGCCATCCTGCTAAATAGGAACCAAATTAATTCTTAATCCCTTCTTTTATTCTTTCTGCGTGTCTAATGTGTGTGCATTGTATAGTGTACTGCATGAAGTTCAGTATACAGTTCTTTATGTACAGTATGTTTGCATGATCATGGGTGTGTATACCTTCCGGCATGTGCTAATGTGCATGTGTAGGTGTGCGTGTCCCTGAATGAGTGTGTGGGCGGTCTGAGTGAAAAGTCACCAGCTTGTGGCATTGAGCACCACGAAGCAACACAGCTATCTGCTAATTGGCCGAGGTTTGAGGGAGCTTCCCTGTGGGTTGACAAATAAAGTGCTCCCGTTTTGCTTCTCCTCTCCTCTTCAGGGATGTTTTAATGAAAATGGAGGATTAAAAAAAAGGTTAGAGCCTGTGCCACACTGACTGCCTCGAAAACAAAGGAGCAAATAATCAGGAAGGAGATGCACATGAAAGAAAGTTGAAGTAAAAATTCATTGGGTCACAGTGCTGCTTCTGGCTTTGTTAGCTAGATGGATAAAAAGACTGCGCTGGATTCATTTAGCAAAGATGACACAGTCAGCATAACAATGTCTCTCTTTATTTTTCTGTGTGTCTTCTTGTAGCTCAGCCTCTCCTATCACACACTGTCCCTCTGTGAACCTTCCTCGTTCTGACTTTTTCTCCATCTTGCTCAGTCCCTTGTCGTGTTGCTCTACCTCTTGTTCTTTCACTGTCTCTCTGTCACTCTGTCTCACTCTCCCTGTTTCTACCACTCTCTGCCTGTGTCTCTACCGCTCCCTCTTTCTCTGTAAAGGTTCTTACAGACAGGGAGTCAGTTGCAGCTATGCCAACAAGGTGTACAATAGCAGCAAGGAGGATCTTCAAACAACATTTTTTTTTTTACCTCTACTGAGTGACTATTTTTTAGATCATAACCTAAACAACCTCAAACAAAGACCATTTCATTTAACTCAAATAACTGATGAAACAAACATGACTTCTTTCCAGACATAGTGGTAAGATACCACACCTCAGTCAGGCACACAGACTGCTTCCACATCAATCAGCTAATCCTGTGCAGAAGGATATCACACTGATGACATATTAATATACACACACGCATAATCTCCATTTAACCTAACATGCAAAAAACCCATAACAATATAAACATATCACAAACACTTCCATCTACTTTAAAGATGCTCAAATCATGTTTTTATATTAACAATAGATAAAGTGACAGCAGTATGTGTGAGAGAGTTGCTCATAGTGACAAACCACAGGCAGTTATCACTTATTTCTCCAATGTGTTTGCCTCTTTCAGCTCATTGTTTTGGTTTAATGGCCCACAGCGTTCCTGTTTTGGTTCATTTTTATTGCTCTCTTCAGTGTCATTTCCAGATGCTGCTAAAACCCACTGAATGTGATCTGCCCAGAAGCAAACAGCAGAGAGTCAAAGCTAGGGACTAGCTGGTGAACATAGCAGAGTGTTTAGCAGATAATGTAGAGCCAGATAATGTTTCTCAGGAGTGGGTGGAGAAAAGAACAGTATTGGACTTTGATCAGGTGACCAGAAAAAAACATCTCCAAATGAATTCTAATCTTTCTCCATGTGTGCTGATGTGTAATCCACTGTTCATGAGCCATTGTTTGCTACCATGTTTGGCATTTCAATTTTATAGGGTGACATTCTGTCCCCACTTCGGGCAGCACAGTCTCCCATGGGTCCACCACCCGTGGGAGGTGCCGTAGGACTTCGGTGCGTTGTGGACTGGGCGGCAGTTGCCCCCGCGACCTGGGCCCGGACTCAGATAAGCAGCAGATGATGACATGACATATTCTGTCTGTGCTGTCCTTACAATGTGACGCACTGTCCCCAAGTTGACAAAAAAATTGTCAATGCATATTTAAACTACATCGCGCTCTGTTAAGCTACCGGTAGCATATGGTACAGGTCGTTGGTAGGACTGGATGTAGCCTGTTACTCACAGCAGTGGAGTTGCGCCCTGCTGCCACCAATTCAAAATACAGGACATCAAAAGGCTCTGGGCAGCAGACACAGTGGCAGCAGCTTGCTGTGTGAGAGAACCATAAGTCTATCTCTCTCTCTGCCACTCTACTAGCTTGCTCTGTCACTCTGTTTCGCTCTGCCCATCTCTCTTCCTCAGTGCCCTTTTCTGTCTCCCTCAGTCAGCTTCTCTCCATCACTCCTCCTCAGACATACAAGTACACAACGATTAAAAGAAGAGAAAGTAGGAAGACATAAAGTGTGTGTGTGTCAGACAGACAGGATGATACTATCGTCCTGTAAATAAATGACCCACAGATTATATTCTTAGGCGACCTCTAATGGCTGCAGTAACTATGATAGGAGCAAAGGAGGAAGTAGTCAGGTGACGTAGTAAATAGAAACTTCAGCGTTAGGAGGAGGTTGTATTGGACGGATGGACCCATAAGACACAGGACTTCCTTCCCTTGGCTGTCGCCATTGGTGCACTGGTTCAGAAGACGCTGCTATGAGTTGTTCGGGTTGGAGCACTTGTTGGACAGTGTGAATGTACATCTAATATACTCTCTCTCGTGTGCTCTGCAGTGATGCCATGTAGAAGTTGGCCCTTCAGTGAACCAGTGAGAGCGAGCCCCATAGCTGTGCACACGGACGCCCACATGCAGACACATGCAGATACTCAGGGGGCTCTCCTCCATTCTACTCGGGTGTTCCACTTTCGTACAGTGTTTCTGACTTTTAGTGGTAATGAAAATGAGTCAGAAATAGCTGGCCTACTTTCAGTTCAAACCCTCTGATGACATGAAAAAAAAAAAAATCATCGCCGGGGTTTCTCCCATGCTTCAGGGTGACAGACATGTCATAGTTTCAAATGTAAAACGCTGGGTTAAATGATGTTGAAGCTGCTCGAGCAAGATGTAATATCTACAAGTTTAACTGTTAAGATTATTTAGATTTGTGCGACCCATCACACATTGATGCGCTACTTGTGTCAAACGCTTTCAGTGGAAGAACACAATTCAAAACTCAGAGAGGTCTGGTGAGTTGGAAGAGCACTTCAACTTGGAGGCATGCTTTTGTCAAACACCATGAGACCATGTTTCATACATGCTTCACATATGAATTAAATATTAAAATTTGTTTCAGAGTTCACCAACTATGGCATGCAGTCACTAAATGCTGTATCCATATGATTAAAGACAGTCAGATTTATAGACGAGCAGCTACAGTTTAAACTCTGTTCTTTAGGATTCACATCATTCACACTTACACGCAACACCATTCAGAATGTGCCTGGAGCTTTTTGTGGATACCTGAGACTGTAGTAGTCTAAGCTGCTGGAAACTGAAGCATGTCAACATGTTTCTTTAAGTGGTGTCTGGAATGAATCTTCTGACTGCTGCTCAGATGGTTTGGATCATTTGCAACTAATCTGATGTGACAGTCAAAGTTTCACTCTGAGTCCATGGTTACACCAAGATTCCTGACACTGATAAAGCAACTGCAAAGAAACGTAAGAGGCACACATAGAGATCCAAAACAACTACGAAGTGACACAAAATGACCACAAAGAGACGCCAAATGAACAAAATGACGTTGTTTTGTGTATCTTCCAATTGGGGTGTACTGGTCCCAAGGGTGGGAACCCTTTTGAATGTCAGAGGCATGGCCAAAGTGTGGGCGACAGCTTCAGAGTCTGCCCAGCAATCCACCCAGACCACTTCTGTTAGAAGATTTGTAGCATTATGACAGCATCACACTACTTCTTCCTTTCTGTCTGAGAAAGAACTGTCATCATTTGCACGACTGCAAAAACATTTGAATCTACAAGTGAGGAAAGTCAAACTCAAATATTTACAACAGCCTCCCCCACCAGCCACACTGAAACTGTCTGATACATGGATGTGGGTGACATGTGGGTTGAGTTTTCTTCTGTCTACTGTGCCTGACCAGAAACATTGCATTGTATTCTTACTTTTAAACCTCAAACACAGAGAAACATACCCTTTTACTTTACTAATGGTACATTTCCTTCCTTTGGATGATTCTTTTATGTATTTGTACTATTTCTTTCATCTTGTCTACCTGAAATGATTAATTATTCAGACATTGTTGAGTAACTCCCTTATCTTTTAACTGAACAAATGAATAAATTCTCTCACTGTCCTGGTACCATCAGTGGCAATGAGCTGACAGGAACTGCACTGCTTTATGAAACAACTGATGGCTCTGTCATTTGTGAGAAACTGCTCTTCCTATTGTGCTCGATTGTATTGCAGACTCTCAGATGCTCTTCACTCATGTTGAAGAAGAGGTATTTTCACTGGAATGTCTCTCTAGAGTGTATCAGTGTATTCACTGGCTATAAGTGTTGAGTCTCGTCCCATCATGTAAGAACTTTTATCTCAACTGGAAGCTCTGGATGGTGTGTTATTCAGCACTTCCTGAAGCAGCTCTCTCAGACTCAGACTTTGCATCTTTGGAAACCATGAGGAGAAGAGTGGTCAAGTAATGTTTGAGCTGGGAAAACAAACAAACAAACAAACAAACAAACAAACAAAAATTGAATAGTTGTTTCCTGCCTCAACATTTAGAGTTTTTCTTGCCTAAATCTAACCACACAATGGACTCAGGATGCAAACCCTGGTCTCAGATCAAAGTTCTGCTACTTGTTCTCCACCTTCCATCCCTACTGCTGTCCCACAGCTGTATTTTTATACTTTCATTAACCAAATTTAAATTTTGACCTGAAGCTGGCACTAGATGAAAGGTTAAGGGATCACCAAAGTTGTTACAATTCATCCTGAGGTTAACATACAGTAAATGTTCGGAGCAAATGTCATGAAAATCCATCCAGTAATTGTTGAGATATTTCAGTTAAAAACACAAATGTAAACCTGTTGGTGCTAAAGGAAAAGTCTGGGGAAAACCAGTCAGTAGGCTTCATCCTCAGAGGACCATGAATGTCTTTCAAAATAATAAAAGATTAGAAAGTTTTGTGAAAATATTAAGTGAAATTTTTGGCCTGTTAATGGCACTAGATGAAAAGTCAGATCATAAGGATTTATCATCTAGAAACCATGAGGAAAATGGTTTCATCTCCATGGTATGTGGAGTGATTTCTCAGATGTGGTGCCTCTGTGAATAGATTTGATCTATGTCTCGCTCAGCTCAAAGACTTGGGGCAGAGGGAAACACATAGGCTAGCTCTGTCAACATACATCTTCCAACACAAAACCTTTATACATTCATTCATTTTATCTTTTCTTATTTAATACTTGTAGAAATAGAAATGTAAAAGAAAATGGGGTTCTGTGTTTGTTTCTTCAACAACCACCACTGGGCACAGTAACACCAGTATTTGCATTAAGCACTATTTTCAGAGCAGAGGTTGCCAGGTTTGAGTTCTGTGAAGCACTGGGAGAAAACTAATGTAAATATCCAAATCAACAGGAGCTGCGTAATCGTGAACTGCAGAACTTAGGAACTCGAAACATCCAACGATAAAAATTTTACACCTCTGTTCAGACAGAATTAGTTCATTTCAAGTTGCAACAGTTGACACACTACAGTGAGTGCATCTTCAGACAGCTAAATAGTGTGACTCTGCCTTTCAGTCTCCGACAACTAGGTCAGGCAGCTGATTTTCAGTGTTTTAGAGGGACAGAAAAAGAGGCTCTGATCAAACAGATTGAAGAGCTGGAGGCTCAGCTCCAAAGGACAGAGGGACACAGTTTGTCTGAGCAGCCACACGTCACAGAGCTCTCCACCAGTTTAGTTAAACGTGATTAAAAAAAAAAGTCTCACTGGAACCAAGTGGAGTACTTGACCAACAAGCAGCACAGAAAGAACACCTGGGCACAGCAGCAGAGCAATCTGTTCTGGAAGCAGAGAGCTAAGTCAAAAAAAAAAAAAAAAGCTGGCTCATCAGAACCTGGATCACATGAAAATACATAATTCAACATAACTGAGAAAAGAATTTAATTTCTGGAGGATAGGTTTGAAATATGTCACTTTCTTTTCACCTACTGTGGATGTAAGAAAGTACAGAAATAAAGAAATGAGGTGAGCCGCAATATTTCACCAAGTTGTGTCTAAATCTGTGATGCTTCGTGTGACAAGAGAACTAAAGAAATCCAGTCAGTGAATTCATCTGGGAAATCATATGGGACTAAACCGGAGTCATGGAGTTTTCTTCAAAAGCTGTGCCACTGGTGATATCATTGTGCCCTTGGGCCTGGCACCCTCACTGCGAGTCCCTTTCGCTCAAACTCTGTGAGGGCATTAGAATGCATCAACACGTCTTCGTGCTGGTAATCAGCCAATTTAGGGATTAAATGAGCACAGCGAAAGGCAAGTGAAACATTATTTCAGCGCAGCATGACCAGACAAATACAATCAGCCACATATTAAAATGTACCATGCATACACGTACTAGTTATCATGTTCACTTCCTGTAATTGGGAGTGTTTGGGAGCCTCATTCCCACTTCCTCTCTAACACCTTGTCTGTAGCCCTGAAGTGTCCATCATCCTAAATAAGTCAAGAAGGGGATCTGAGTGTATATACTAGGCACATATATGTGTGTCGTGCAGGCTACCACTCCAAACTGCTACCAAAGTCTGTGCTGTATGTTGCTATAGCAGCTCGACCAGCCTCATTTAGACAAACTTGCTCTCCAAACAGAGGATGAATAATTCTCTTTGAGCCTCCTCCTGCCTCCTTTTTATCCTCCCTTTCCTCTCTCTACCCCCCCCCCCCCCCCTGCACCCCATCCTCCCTCCCCACCCCCGCCTCCTCCTCTGGAGGTTTTTTTTTAAGGATAAGACAATTTTTGTTGGAGAGAAGCAGCAGCCTTGAGATGCTCTTCCTCCAGGCTGAGATGGATTTATGATGTGCTGTCAACTTGTGGAGGGAGAGGGAGAGAGAATGAGAAAGCATAGTAAACATGTTTTCCTCCTTCCTACCATAATTTGAGTGGAGGAGGGTAGAAAAAAGGGAACACCGCTGGGTGCGTTTTCATAATCCGTCTCATTGAAAACCAAAACAAGAAAACATCCTCATGCAAAGAAGAGATGAGGTGAGTGCAGCCTGGCCAAAGACATTTCAGTCTAGCCAGCTCGGCTAGCAGCCGCTCCCAAAACAGCATTAACCAAATGTTGAACTTTAACAAGAAACTGCTTTTAATTCATCGTTTTCTCTGGCTTCATTCACCACCATTAAGGACCAACGTAGATATACTTTAGTCCTTACCAAAAGAAGTTGATAAAAGCGTACTCCTGTGCCTTGTCAAGTGCTGGATTACAGCAGCATGGTCTGTCCTGCTGCTGTAATCCAGCACTGGCTGAACTGTCGTTTCCTCCTGCTGACATTGTATGTGATTCATTTCTAGAAGGATGACCCTGGTAAATCTCCTTACCTGTTCTGATTATCCTCTCTCACACCCTCCAACTGAAGTAGCCTCTCGAAGAATGGCTACGACAACAACCAACAGCAGTCATCAACTATCATAGACACAGAAACTGAACTGCAATTTATTGAGAGTCCCATCGTGGATATTCAGCAACCAACACAGTTCTCTTCTTTGTTAGCCTTTTTAGAACTGCTGGGATGCCAGTTGCCCGTTGGTCTCGCCACAGGCGGGTGGCACTAGCCCCACCCCCAGCTGATCATCCTGGGCAATGGCAGTAAGAGGAAAGAGGAAGCTTTCCCTCCCTCTTTATGATCCACATCAAAAAGAAAACTTTTCAGCTTCAGTCTTCAGCTTTTCAATCATTTTGCTCCCCTGGCTGAGGTCACTGATGACCCGTCTCCCCCGTTCTCTCACACCCTTAAAGACAAACAAAGTATATGATCCAAAAGGAACTACTTGCCTAACTTGTCCAACTCCCAGGATAGCTCTCCCAGTGGCAAACATCCCTGTTTATGAGCCTCAGCCTCCGTGGGAAGTATTAGTTCCAGAGATAACTCCATTCATGCTCCTGGTGTTGATTCAAGAACCAGTGGGCCCTTTCCAAACTGCTGTCCTTGATGACTTTAATGTCCATGTCTGTTGCCCTGATGAATTTCTGGGCCTGAGGCTCTTAATCCTGACCTACCACATGCTCTGACAGGATCTACACATGCGAAAGTCCATACTCTGGATCTGGCTCTGATGCTGATTGTATAGATGTTGGTGTCTCTGACAACCACTGCTTTGGTTGGTCACCTTGTGTTTGCAGTACCACAGTCCCCAAAACTGGATCTAGAACTTTTAAGTCTTCCTCTGTTGCCAAATTTAATACTGTCTTTAGCATTCTCACTAGTTTCTCTGGCTTGAATCTTTCTGCAAGTGAGCTCCTGAATAATTTTAATAAAGTTGTGTTCCTCCATCTTAAATGAAACCTCTCGTTTAAAGACCCAACATCCTAGCCACCTCTCGGTGCCCTGGATAAACAAAGATATTCAGTTGCTGAAAATAAAATGTTACAAATTAGAACATTTATGGAAATCACTGAAACTCACTGTGCACCTGGAACACCTTAGGCATCTTCTTCAGTCTTTTAATGCTGAGGTTAAAAAAAAATCTAGATCTGTTTACTTTGGTACTCTAATTGAAAACAACAAGTCCAACCCTAGGAAGTTGTTCTTTCCTTCCTTTTCCAGAAGATCTCTACCATTAAATGTTGCTCCCCCAATTTTCCAATTTATAAATATCTGGAAACTGCCTTCACATTCATGCCTTCACAACCAGTCGATTGGACTTCTGTAATTCTCTGCTCTCTGGCATCAACAAAAAATCCCTCTCCCGTCTCCAGCTCATCCAAAACTTTATCTAACGAACATGTTCCTATCACAGCAAACCTGGCTTCTCTTCACTGGCTACCCATTGCTTTTAGAATTCACTTTAAGATTTTATTGATTACTTACAAAGCCCTGAGAGGCCTTGCCCCAAGCTATCTATCAGATTTGTTAATGTCCTACGTTCCTCCCAGCTTCCTCAGGTCATCAGAAGTGTTGCTTATGGTTGCTCTAAAGTCTAGATTGATAAACAAAGGAATGACTTGTCTGAGGAGAACAGGGCAGAAAATTCTGACTCATCTTTTAAATCACTGTTAAAAACCCATTTGTTTGAATTTGCTGTTTGATGATTTAACTCTACTTGTGTTTTTTTGTAAAGCACTTTCTGACTATGTTTTGAAAAGTGCTATTATTATTATCATTGGATTTTGTTATTGTCATTATTATTTCCAGCACTGATTTTGGAAAGTTACAAATAGGGCACAAAAGTGTTCAAGAGGGACAGAGTGTGCTATGTTTATGTATCGACTGACCTTGGTTGAACTTGCAGGCAGGGATATGGTGAAAGGCAAATACCCATGGTAATAGTAGTTATCTGTTGTCAGTTGTTTTACTGACTTAGTATGCTATTGAGATAACGCTATGAGCTTAAACCTCTCCCATAGAGTAGAGTGCAGACTAAGCCTAAAGATGAAAGCAATACACCTTAATATACATCAAATGAATGAAAATGACCTGATTCTCACATACACCCTGGACACTTTGAAGCTTGTAATATACAGCATACTTTACTACAGCAATGGTCAGTAACAGCAGTTTTCATTTAAACAAAATTATGCTTGGAGAATGTACAACATGCTGTCCAGGAAATTGAAGTTCACAATAATGTAATGACCTCAGATATGAAATAATAAAATATTTGTGTAAAGTGTGGCAAGCAACAATACTTGTATATCTGTACTCATATCCATTATTAAAATATTTATTGCACTGACATACTGTCAATGTGGAGTGAAAACCATATACATCCAAATATGATTTTGCATTTTTTAGGAAAACTGAATGAACCATGTTCATACCTTCTGACACTCTGCACTCCAACGCACTCCTTCCTCAAATGTAATACATCCGTACATTGTTTACAGCTGGATTTTAACCTCTATATACATATGTTGTTGTATATACTCTACATATACTGTGCACTATATATTTTCTTTGTTTAGCTGAATGTGTGTCTTACTGTGCATTTGTTCTTGGCACTGGATTACCCAGGCGCTACTGGAAATTGGATTCCCATTTCTATGCTTAAACTTGGCCAAAAAAGTTGATGTAAATTCTGATATTCAGATTGTCAGTTTAAATCATTATACTCCACTACCCATATTTGATACTCCCATCTGACATGGACAAAGATACTGAAGACCTCCTGTGTAACAGCTAGTAGTCAAGTATCAACCTTGAAGCCCGTAAAGCTTAACAACTGCCAAAGATTATTCTTAAGGCAGAGTATTTTATAAATCATCACTGCGTAGCTGTACTGACATAACTTAAAAGAGGTTAGAGAGGTTACTATGTTTGCCAAAGCTATCCTTCTCATTATCCATGTGCAAAAAAAAAAATGCTCCATTAAGTTATTAATTTGACCTGGAAATCTGATTTTCTGTGAGGCACGTCACTCCACAGGTACCCAAGAAAAAAAAGCTTAAAGCAAGCTCAGTTAAGTGGAATGATCTCACCACAATACTTGATTTTCTTTCCTTCACTTTTCAGAGTAAGAGCTGGATTCGAAGCCACTCAGTGCTTGACTAAATTACTTTTTAGAAGCATCACATTTGCAAGACCTTTCCTTCTTCTTCTTCAGGATAAACTCACAAGTCCCTCCAACTGGGAGAAAAAGGAAGGAAAGAAAGAAAGAAAGAAAGAAAGAAAGAAAGAAAGAAAGAAAGAAAGAAAGAAAGAAAGAAAGAAAGA
>JBBMJY010000022.1:24265639-24278410 GCA_037833715.1 Toxotes lorentzi
CAGGGCTTCAGCTTTATTGTTATTCTTCCGTTCACAGTATTAAATGCCTGCCGCTCACGTATAACTTTCTCAACTTCAACTTCTCCTACATCCATCTCTCCCCCGCTCACACTCCCACACGCACATCATCAACAGGTACGCGCACACACACACACCCACAAACATACACACTGCCCAGCTTCTTAAAGGGGACATGCCGCTCTTATAACAATAAGCATTACTCACACATACTGATGCATGTTGCTCAGTATAGAGTGAATATTTAAAATGGAGTCCTTGTAGAAAGGTGTGAAAACTTCTGTGAAACTGTATTGCAATGGTGCCAACATGAAACTTAGATTTTACAGTGTACTAATGTACCACTGAAACCTGTGACTGGAAGACTCAGAGCAGTAAGAGAGAAAAAGGCAGAGAAAGACAGAACTTTTCAGGTTTCTGGGTAAATTCACTTATTTTATGATACTGCACCATGACATGATATTATTATTTAATTATTTATTAATTCACATCAACAGCTTTCTTTCTCTTCTCAGCAAATTTAAATCAAGATTTAAATTGATTTGATTGATTTAAAAAATTGACATTTTGTATGCGACACTAAATAGTAATTCATTACTCATTTACTAAAATTTGAGGTGCTAACCTTCTGGATATGCTCAGTAAAAATCTTCTGAATATATATCAAATGTCATGGAAAGATGACAGACCGAATGATCTGCTGACATTTGTCCACTACTTACTGTCATTCAAATTTATCAGAGCTCTTCAAAGCTGCCCTGAAAAGTGAAACCAAAGAACGTGTTGTATATTTTAACTGTTGGGCAAACTAAAGATGGGCGTTTCTGCTGGTCGACCATGTCTCTGAACAAATGCTTTGAAAACCTCCTTGACACAGTAGCTTGTTACACAAAATCTAATGACCCCCTCAAGCTTGTCACTTCGCTTCAACATTGTAGATGATGTCGATTTGTCTTTCCTTGGCATCTGAAGCTTAAGCCTTTCTTGGCAGATATCGCACCAGGGGAGGCATTTAGTACGCGATCAGTGAACTCCTGCTGTGCCTGCTGCCAAGCGCAGGGCTGTGGGCGATGTTGGAGGAAGCATTTATGCTCTTAGCTCTTCCTGGATGGGTAGGCCCCAGGGCCTGAGGTGACCCATCTTACCACCACCAGATAAAAAAAAAAGGCCTGGAGGATGGAGAGAACACCCTGCTAGCTGGAGAGTCAAGAGAAGTTAACTCAAGCTCCCTGAATTACAATAACAACTAATAAAAAGGTGTGGGTTTAATAAAATCATTTTTAATCCTTATTACCACAGTTTTCATTATTAACAACATTGTGGGGATTGCATTAAGAGGAAATAATAATAATGATTAATTATAAAACTATACACAGTATTTTTGAAGAATGGGTATGGAATGAGAAAAGCAATAAAACCCAAGCACATACTGCATCAGCATTTGCATAAAACAGCAATTAGCTCATGATTAAACTGAATGCCACAACTAACATACTGCATCGCTCACTTCTCTATTCAGTCAGTCAGTGCTTCACTGTTTCCAGCAATGAAAAACACCTGATATTATTGCTGAATGAGAATGAGCTATTTGATTAAATCTCTGATTTGCCATGTACGACTGCCTGTCATCTCACTACCTGAGGTGGAGTTCATCTTGTTACCAGAAACAAGACAAGACACGAGGAGGACAAACAACTGCCTTGGCCCATCGAGCTACCACTACAGTATATCGCATCAATTCTGAATACAAAAATCACCCCTTGCAAAATAGCTTTTGCAAGGGGTCATCACAAACAGTGTGAAGTAATAATGAGAAGCACAAGCTCAGACAAGTGCTGAGGGGGTGAACAAAAGACAGACATGGAGAGAAGGAGGGAGGGAGACTTTCAGACAGTAGACTTACGCAAGTCAAGGTGTTGAAGGCCACAACACTTCTGATGATTAACTAAAGCTGCTGTAGTATTTTATGCTAGTTTTTATATCGGAACTTTTCCACTGTACAATGGCAACAGAAGTTATGTAATGCAGTGAATAATTCAGTTATTCAGCATGAGTATTATTAATGATGGATTAAATGACTATACTGTAGGTAATCTAAAATAGGTTGCTTGTATTGAAAACTAAAAGATAATCATTACCCAACACTGCAGCTCTACAAAGCATTTTAGCATCTTTCAGCTCATTGTTTTGCTTTTATGGTCTCCAGCTTTACTGTTTTGGGTAAATTCGGAAACTCTTATAGTTTCCGAATTGTCCAGCAAGGTACTTTTAGGAAAAAAAAAAACCTCTAATAAACCCAATGTACACTACCTGTCGAGCACCAAAGAGCAGAGAAACAACGTTAGCAACTAGCTGGTGAGCAGGTGAACAAAATGGAGCATTCAACAACAGTTTGTGGACACGTTTCTCCAAAAGTCCCATCATCACGGTGAAACAGTAGGGTTTACACTCCCTCCAACTCCAAACCAGGTGATTCCTGTCTGTAGGTTTACCAGTAGTTAACATTAGCAAGTCAGCTAAGAAAACACAACATGTACAACAACATGTGTAACTCTGGAGCGAACAGAAGGTGTATCCCCCATCGTATCCCATCTGTTTTCAAATGCTAACCGCCTCCCCCAACTCTAGCCAAGCTAACACCACTCTCTAAACTGAGACTAAATTCATATAAACCAACAGTATCTCTAAAAAACTGCCTAAAACACATTGGAGGAAATGTAACTGCTGCATGGATTGTGCTCACTGCCAGTCCTACATTTGTGTGGTGCACAGATATCATAGCGGGAAGGTCAGGGTATATGGCAGGCATACACTACTGTGATGCATTACTCATGCATGAATTACTGCCTAACACTGGTGTTAACCAGTTGATGGTCATACAACACATGCCTGTGTTAAATTAAAAATACTGACAATAAACACAAGTCTCTGTGTGTGAATGCTCTTCTCCACTAGTTGATTTAACAGGCATTTTACACTCTCCGGTTGGGGTGAAAAAGCCTTCTGAAACAAGCACTTATACACCTTCATGGAGCAGTGAAACTCTCCACTGACACCATGACAAATGAAATTGTTTTAGGTGGGTTAGCAGCTCCTTAAACTGGGGTGAGGCAGCTTTCACTGCAGTGGTTTCAGACTGGCACCATCCAAGCTGCTGAGCAAAAGCACATCCTTGCCTCATCTTATTGGCAAGGGACAGGATGAAATCTGAATTTTAATAAAAGGGCAATATCAGGCGGAAAAAAAGCAATACTTCTCAAAAAAAAAAAGAAAAATAGAGAGCGGCAGACAGGCAGTGACAAAGAGACAGATAAAAAGAAGGGCGAGCACAATCTATCTAATAAGTAGCCAGAGGAGCAAGCAATGTGAGAGGCTGTAAGCCAGAGTAATGTGATTTCTTACACTGTATTGGCCATAATGACATTGCTATCGAGTGGGGAACCACAGAAAATATCCATAGCACACCTCAGACATAACACACTGACCAATCAACGGCAAACAGCTGGAGTGTGTGTGTGAGTCACAGATATGTGCAGCACAGGTCTGCAATTGTTTTGTGCAATTTAACAGTGCGTAAGTCATACTGTGTGGGTGTGTCTGTATGTGTATGTGTGTGTGTTAAAGTACATCCAGATGCTCTGAATCTAAATTAATCTTTTGTTACCTCTGTTTCCTTCCCACCTCTTTCTCTTCCTCTGCCTCTGAGTCTATGCTTATGTCTCTTGCTCTCAAGACCTCTGCCCTTTTTTCTCCACCCTTCTGAGCCCATAGGAGACATTAATAATTCAACCCCAAGTCATTATTTCAAATATTAGAAAAGGAAATTGACTTTTTGACAGCATCCCAAAAAAAAAAGCCCTAACACTTTCACCTGCAAAGAGAAAAGCCAATTACCTTGTCAAATCTGCACTTCACATCTCTTTTCTTTGCTTTTAATAATTTTCTAAATTCCACTGCTGCTATTACACATCACAAAAGATACGTCACCTTGACATGCTCTGCTCTTGCAACCCAGCCATATTGTTATTTGCTGTTACCTGCTGTTTGCCACTGTAAAGCCCCTATTTCCCTATGGGGATCACTACAGTTTAAACTAGCAAAATCTAAACCATTCTAATCATGCTCTTCTGATAAAGATGTTTATGCTTGATTTTTATAGTCTGTGTGACTGCTCACTGCATTGTATTTGGTGAGTAGCCTATAATGCTCTCGGTATGTGCTCAGAAAGTTCTTATGATGCAGTTTAACTGCTTTAAAATAAGTCCTATCTGCACAGAAACGTAGAGTCAAAGCACAGTGATTTAGGGCCTTTTTGCCTGCTTCCATTACTCTTTCCTCAAATAAATCCCCCACATTGTTGCCCTTTATTTCCACTGCAGCTTCATCCCTATCCACTTTTTCCTCTCTATAGACAAAAGAGCAATGTTTATTACCCTGACTCCTCTAATATAGCTCTGCTGTGTAAAATCATTAGTGGAAAAGGCCTTTCATCGTGTAATTATTATTGATTTGACAACAAGCTGTTTCAGACATTGGAATACGCTGATAGCGGCAGAGGCAGCAACAACTCTACAAGTTATTAGCATTGTTTTTGAAAAGAGATGCCAATGTGAGCAATTGAAGGAACATTAATGTGATTTCATGGACTGGTTTTTCAGGCTTATTCTGAGAGAAAAGAGAGTTGGAGAAAGCCGAAAGGAAGAATGTGAATTGCAGCTGCTGTCAGAGTATAAATCTGCTTTCCACCTATAGTAATAGTAAAAGAAAATACAGCGAAGGCTGCACTAAGGGCACACAGCAGGGTAATGCTCATATTAGCTCAGACTTGATTTGACATAATTTTCGGGGAAAACTTGAGATATTTGTTTTATTATGTCCAGATGTACAAGTACAAGGTTCTTTTATAATTCACTTCTTTAGACCTGACATCTATTACCACAGCAGTTATAATTACTGTGTGATGTGCACTTTGTCTCCTAAACCTTCAGAGTCTTATAAGAATGAACAAATCTGTGAGATTCACACTAAATAGAAGATCAAGGAGGGCAAAGCAAATTATGAAAATCAGTCCAACTGATTTTTCAGAATGCCAGAACTGCATGAAGCCTGTCATAGGCAGTGTTAGATTAACCTGAAAAAAAAAATCAGGCCCCTGTTGATCCTCCTCCATTCACGGTCACCTCCAAGTTCCCAAATTAGACTGCGAACTGGATTATATTCCTAGACACCCAGAAACCAAGCAGTTCACCTGAACTAGAAGATTCAACCTGGCCCCGGGTCACTGGGTGCCACATACATATGTTATGTTCATTGTTTCTCTGCATTGGTCTCGTGCTTGTCACATTTTGTGCTTTGAATTTTAAAACTAGTTGTTTTGAGTGTTTTTTACTGACATTTTGCAGGTGATCCACATCTCTAATGGGCTGCTGTTGGTTGAAAATGTCAGTCTTTGTTAGAGCTAAGATTAGAGAGAGTTTTCTAAATACCACCCAGACCTTCCTGCTAGCCGCCCGGTTAGCTCAGATCCACACATAATACACTGTGTAAAATATCATAGAATAGTATCCACCTAAAGAAAGCGGTACGGAAGTTTACATTTTCTTTATCATTGAGATTCTCAGCTGTAAAAATATCTTAATTGAATTACTAATCAATGCAGGCTTAATGTAGGCCAAGTTTGCACTATAAACTATATAATGTAGGAAAAAACTGAAAATAACTTGAGATTAAAGATTAACTCTCTTGACTATGAATCGCTCTCACGACATTCATAAATGAGAGTCTGACATTGATTATACCTGCACTGACAGAGACAATCAGAAACCTTGATAATGGTAGAATCACACAGGGACAGGAATAATTTGGTTTTTACCAAAAAGTCCTCCAACCTCACAACCAAATAGCTTGTTTGTTCCTGCCATCTGATGCAACCGGTGGGAACATTTCCTGTTCCCACGGGTGTCCGACTGGAGGCAGCAGATATGCCACAGATAGACTGTTAAAAATAACAGCTGAAAAATAAATAACCAACTGTTTTATGATGTGAGTGCTACGATGAAGGAGTATGTGGCAGGAGTATCTGAGAAAATCAGATTTTTCAACAAACACCACATGCCTGTACACTTCAAGCCCAGTAACACCCTGAAGCAGAAGTTTGTCCACCCTAAAGACACACCCGGGCAACAGAAGTGTAAGCAGTCCAATGCAGTGAGGAAGGCACGGACCTGTACACTGGTGAAACAATCACTCCACAAATGCATAGCGTGGAGCTAGGAACCAGATCCTCATGTCAGGACTCAGCAGTCCACCAACACCTGAAGGATGAGGGGACACTTATTTGAGGATAGTAATGTTCATGTTTTGTCCATCGAAGACCAATAGTTTGAAAGAAGAGTGAGAGAAATCATCTACTTCAAACGGGAACGACCATCACTCAACAGTGGAGGTGGTCTGCGACACCACTTATCAGCCACTTATAATGCAGTTAGGATAAAAGAAGCCTTTAGGATGAGAGGTGAAACGTCTTCAAGAAAAAAAAAAAAAAAAAAACGACCTGGACGACCGAGAATCTTCACAGACACATGCTGTGGTGAAGGTTTGGTTAGGTTCAGGCGCAGAAACAACAACTTGGCTAGGTTTGGGGAAAGATTATGGTTTGCTCTCTACTATTGGTTTTAAATGGTAAATGAACAGCAGTTTCCTGTCCTATACAGACTTTGTTGCTGTATAACAATGTCACCTGACTTCCTCCTCTACTCTCATCATAATTACGAGTTATGTCGCTCAACAATATAGCCAAACTTTGGGTCATAACAAGTTGCCTGCACCAGTGACCTATGGGGTCATGATGACATGACACAGACCAGGGGCTGAGTGAAGTTTAATAAAGCTGAGTTAAGATATTATTAAAATGTTGTATTTAATACTAAACCTTATAATAAAAAGGTCAGTCCTCTCTGTGAATCCCACCCTGACTTCCCTGTGTATCAGTTGGTTTGTGGTCATTTTTTGTGGCACCATGAAAAATATGATCACAAACAACAGGCCCACAAGATTAGGTAATAATACAGGGTCCACCTAGTTAATACTGTGCCTTAGTGGTGCAAATGCCCTAACGAATTTTCAATTAATCAAATAAGCAAAGGCCAACTGACATGTACTGAACCCTAAACCTTCAGGGCACCTTGAGGTCTAGGGCTTCAGGACAATTGCTTGCCTTTCCCTGTTGGTAATCAACCTTTTATTGTAGGCTTAATTAACAGAAATATAGTGTAATTAGGGTGCTGATAACTTTAAACCTGTACAAACCTGTATTAAATAAATCCACAGGGAGGACAAAGTCAACACGCAGACTCAAGCTCAAAGAAGCCACAGATCATTGTTAGTCTAACACAATTGGCCAGAGCTAATTAGAATCAGAGAATAAACAGACTTATATTAGTCCAACTGGTTGGAGTAAAACGTTTTGCCTACATTGATAATAGTAATCTGGTTATCTGGTAATCTGATTGATTACCTACTGGACATCTATGAATATCGACCTTAATCCCACTCTGACTCTTCTTCTCTTCTTTTCCTTTCTTCACCTTGATCCCATCAGCTCATCTTTTCACCTCCACCCATTTTCCTCCTCTGAACGGGTGCCTTATTGCTTGATACCAAGATTTATAACCTCAGACTCACGGTTCAAGTTCAGCATGTATCCATCCATATGTCCTACATTGCTTGTGTGGCCTCTGGACCTGTCATCTCTCTCACAGAGTCGATATCCCTCTGTCTGTGCATCCTAATCCGACCTTCGACAGACACCCACTGGGACAAACTAGCACCTAAAATAAACCATAATGACTTTGTGCTCTCTGCTTACTCACAGAACTCTGTGCACTGCACATACTTTGTGCACGTACATGTACAATAATCATTCATTATCGCAGATGATTCACGTAAACAGGTACCCTCATGCTTATTAACAGCTACATAAGCAATTTAATCTCTAGCTCTGTATACTCAAACACATCGAAATGAGCTAACAGGCCTTGTGCACTCAAATGAACCAAAACCAGGGAGTGTTTATGTGAATTAGAAAGTACAATCTGGCTAATTTCCCCTCAAAATATGTAAAAAAAAAAAACGGTTAAGAAAATCTACTGAAGAAAGGGCCTTTTTTCACTCTAATTAAACTGTCTCCTTATTAAATCAAAACAAAACCAGGTACAAGGTACAAATGAAATCTGTTTTGCTCTGAAATGAACCAAAACAAGGGAATGATGGGTATCTAGTGTACCTTGGTAAATTAATCACACTGATGTTTATCTGCTGCCCTTGAATTAACCTAAACAAGAGTTGTTTATCTTGTGCAAATGAATAAACTAAAATACAGAGAGTGATGTGTATCTTGTGGTTGAAAATTAACCTAACAAGGGAATGTTATGTTTCTTTTCCACGTAAATTAAGAAAAACAATGAAGTGACATTAAAGTCCACATTTGGAAAGGAAGCAATATACTGTATGTCCTGTGTGTTTGAATCAATAGTAGGAGCTGTTACTAAATATGTCAAATAGAGGTAAACAGTGATGATCTTCGGTCTTCAAGAAACCAAGTCATGTCTGTTTCTTAAGGTCAATAATTATGTAAATAATATGAACCATAAGATATTTTCCTGACTGGTTCTATCTGCACCAACTACTCACTAACATGGTCTAAATTGAATAAATAAATTGGAACTCATTATTTGGCTCCGTGGAGTTGAGGGAAGCTTATATGGCCAGAAGTATGTGGACAACCCCATTTGTTATACTTTTGGTCTGGAACTAGTTCATAGTTTTGATTAGCCCCTTTAATTTCTTATGGGGAATCTCAATGCTATAGCATACATTGATATTTTAGATAATAGATAATTAATCAGAGCAAATTTGCCTTGGGTAGAGTAATGGATCTTTAACTGTGTGCACCTGTTGCCTATTCCCATGATGTGACTGTGGAAATGTGTTGTCCCTGATGACTGACTGAAACTAGAGCAACAGCAGTGAGTAAAAGTACTTTTGTCAGCTGAAGCACAAAACTTTTTTTTTTTTTTTTGCCTGTTTCCAGTTTAGTGCAGAAAGTGGTGAGAAGAGTTGGATGTGTGTACTTCTTTTTCTTTAATAGTGTGGGAACAGATTCCTGCAGCCAGGTTCCAAAATCTTGTGGAAAACCAACCCCAAGGTTGCAGCAGCATATTTATGCCCATGGTTTTGGAATGCAATGTTACAATTACATATGGGTGCAAGGTTTGTTTGGCCACATGCTTTTGGCCATGTTGTGTATAAACGTCCAATGGTAGGATTGTCTCAGTAAAAAGACAAGGAAAAAAAGAAACAGAACACAAACAAAGAGAAAATCCCAGACAGACAACAGTCACATTTATGCACTTTTTCTGTATAACATCCAGACAGTTAGTTTTTTTTTTTTTTTTTTTTTTGATTTTATCTTCTGTAATTACTGCAGAAGAATTTTCTTTTTTTCCCCTCTGGTTTATTTCTATTCCTCTGTTCTCTTCTTTTCCTCTTTCTCCTCCATCTGTCTTTGTTCAACTGCCAAATAATCAGTGTTCAGAGTCATTTTCCCTGTTCTTCTCTTCTACACTGTCTCCCGTTGCATTTTTCCCCTTGCCTTTCTTTAGCCCTTGACTAACAGCTTCTTTTTTTTCACGAGACAATAATGCACAGCACGTCTCCACAGATTTTGACTGTGGATTTGCTTGCTGTAGTTTGTTATGTAGGCCAAATTCCCCATGAAGAATCTAGTTGCCAGCTAACTGCCCTGGAGTGCAGATTATCCAACATTATAATGGGTTGATAACCCTGTAAATACTCTGTCTCTTCCTCTGTGATGTGTGTGTGTGTGTGTCTGTGTGTGTCTGTGTGAGAGAGAGAGAGAGAGAGAGAGAGAGAGAGAGAGAGAGAGAGAGAGAGAGAGAGACCCTATATCAGTCACAACAATGATAACTCTCAGCTCTGCTACGATAACCCTAATCTGACACAGGAAGTAATTCCTTGTCTTCCTCCAACAACAGCTGGATTTGCCGCCGTGGCTGCAGGCTGATAGTGTCATGGGAGAAGAATAAGGGGCTTCTGCTCCTACAGTGCAGGGATTATGTTAAGACAATGTGCCTCTGTGTATTGGCTTTCTCTTTATCTGAGCTATTATATTAAATTATACCACATGCATGTGTATTGTAACAGTTTAATGGATTTGTAATTACACAATTACAAGGTGTAAAATGTGAAGTTCCTCAGACTGAATAGTGACGACATGCTGGTGTTATATTGGCTCCAAGCTCTTGTCATCTAGAAAATCTCGCACTGCTTTGCATTCTAAATGGAATTTGCATTTACAGTATATGCTGTACAAATCCTGAACATATCTCCTTAGATTTACATTTTTTTATTTGCATATTCTTAAAATAGATGTTGCCCACAGGGTTACTCATCTGGAAATACAAGTTCCGTTTACATAATTTCTGTTTTATTTTCCCCGTGAGAATTTCGTCGCAGAGCATACTGTGATATATTCTGATGATGCTAGAAGCAAATCAATCAACTTCATGAAAATCAATATTAAATAAAAAAAAAAGAAATTTTTGTATATAGTGATATGGTGATTTATTCATTTACACTAAAAGACTGCGCTTCAAAACAATATAAATATAAATAACAATATCAATTTTTTGATTATTTTTACTTGAAATCTGGTTCAGATTTGCAAACTGAGATAGCTATATCTCTGGGTGACAGGGAAGGGGTCAAAGTCATCAGCTAGAGGTCAGTGGACAGCTAAGGAGAGATCAAGAAGAGCATTAGAAGTTCCACACTTATGCTGAAGTCAAGAAGATGCTGCTAAAAGCTCCAAAAATCTAATAAGTGGACCTTTGAGTTCAGATAAATGTGTCACACTTTTCGGATCTAATCTTTAAATGAACCATATTGTAGTGACTCTTTTTTATGGTTTAAACACTTCCTGGTTTGGTTTTATACTGAAAAAAAGTTCACAGTGACTTCAGATATAACCTGTTTATTTACATTTAACCAAAACCACAATCTTTCACTAACCTTTACCACAGTGTCTTTGTTGTAGAACTAACTAACAGACCCTGCACGAGAACCCAGGTCTCTGGTGTGACAGTTGTGAGATTTGTACAAGCGCCATCTACCCAAACCAGCTCCTGGCAGCCGCACTACTCTTAATAAATGTAGCACATCATTCATTCAAAAAAATATGTTGCCTCTGAACATAATCCAAGCAGCGATTACATGTCCTACAAAATGTATTTGCTGTAGCAGTTTAGCTGAATAGAAATGTAAATTTCAGGGTTGGGTATAATGAGGTTGTGTTAAGTGACTGTGTCTTTGAACATGTATCCATACATATGTCTATGTTTAAGTGTGATTTTTTTTTTCCATCAGTAACAGCTAATTCAGTCTACAGTGTCTATGCCCCCACAGGCTACAGAAACAAGCTTGTAACCTGAAGACTGTGGGACATAATTAAGGTTCTTTTCCATTTCATTTCTTTGCCTTCATTCATGACCCTTCTTATAGCTTGATCATGTGAAACACAGAGGCCCCCCATCCCACATCTTTTCTGTGTGAGTATAGAGACAATCACTACTTCCTCCAGACTGAACATTGTCAGGTGATGCTTGAGAATGAAAATGAGCAGCAGAGATCGACTTCAAATTTGATGAAAAAGAACAAGACGTGCCTCCCACACTATTTGAATTTAAACATTACTCTGCATGGTTTCCATTTTACTGTCAGCCTCTCCATTCCATAATGGAGTAATTACCACTGCCCCACATAGTTTTCGGAGAGTCACTCCAAACCAGAAGTGACACTGAAATGACGGGGAGGATTACAGGGGACAACTGGGACGAAACCTCATTAACACTTTACCTTAACTAAACACCTACAGTCAAAAGACTGACTCAGCTCTTTTCCATCACTGTGATAGTGGGCTTTTGGACCAACAGCAGACTGTGATTGCACTGGTCAGTAAGTGTAAGACAAGGTACTGGAGCTCAGTCAACTTTCCAATGAATGACAGTTGAAACAAGCTGCAGTGTCTTCAGTACAGAGGGAGATGAGCTTCTTCTCTATGCATCTGAGGGCTTGTATTGTAGGATGCTCTTTCCTTATTAGAGTAGAGCACACTGAGGGCCGTCCTGACAGGCCTGCACTTGGCCACGAATGATGAGCTACCATGTTTTGGCATGTGTCACTTTTAGTGGAGGCCCTCGTGTCAGGTTAATCCAAAGAGAGGGAGAGTGAGCAGGGCAGGCCGGACAGAGGAAGAGGTGCAACATGGGAACAGTATGTCGAGGTAAATCCATCCTATCGCCATCTGTGTATTACATAACTGGGAACAGCTTGAAAAATATCACCCTCATTACACTATAGCCTGAAATAAGGTGTAACTCTGGTAATGTCAGCATCTGAAGCACGTTGTGATTAACAAGGATCAGATTTCTTCAGTGGACTCAAATATCAGAATCATATTTTTGTCTGCCTCTGCTTTTAGAGGTGCAATTTGACTAACTCACAAAAATCTCTATCAGCTGCATCCATTTTAGCTGCCGGAAATTCAGATTAGAGAAAGGTAATGTTAACAAAAACTGATGTGCTCATCTGGGGTGCCCAATAATATAATATAATATAATATAATATAATATAATATAATATAATATAATATAATATAATATAATATAATATAAT
>JBBMJY010000022.1:24306458-24327813 GCA_037833715.1 Toxotes lorentzi
ATCAGGGTCCTCTTCTGTGGAGCCATTTACCAGTTTGGGTCTCGGACGCAGACATCCTCCCCATGTTTAAGAGGAGCTTGAAAACCTTCCTCTTTGATAATGCATATAGTTAGTTCTGGCTCAGGCTTTGCTTGAGCCATCTACTAGTTAAGCTGCTATAGGCTTAGACTGCCAGGGGACTTCCCATGATGCACCCAGCTCCTCTCTCTCTCTATCTGTTCTCATTCACATCCCACTAATACATGTCACTAACTCAACTCTTCTCTTTCCTGTAGTTCTGTTCTTTCTCTCTCTCTTCTCTTCTGCTGTTGCTCTCTGCAAGTTCATCTGCCCTCTGAGCTGTAGAGTCTGGATCTGCTGCAGTGAATCTACTGCCCACGTACATACATTACATATATTATTGTTTATGTTGCGATTAGTCCTATTACTAATTATGCTGTTCTCCTCTCATTACTTTTAATCCTTCTCTCTCCTTCTCTCTCTCTGTCTCTCTCCCTCTCTCCGTATCTGTCTCTCTCTGTCACTCTCTGTCACTCTCTCTCTCTCGCTCTCTCTGTCTATCTGTCTCTCTATCTCTCTCAACTCAACCAGTCAAGGCAGACAGCTGCCCACCATGAGCCAAGTTCTGTTTGAGGTTTCTACCTGTTAAAGGGAGTTTTTCTTTGCCGCCGTCATCAAGTGCTGCTCTTGGGGGAAATGTTGGATCTCTGTAGATAATTTTATAAAGAGTATGGTCTAGACCTGCTCTATATGGAAAGTGCCTTGAGATAACTTCTGTTATGATTTGGCACTATATAAATAAAATTGAATTGAATTGAAATTATAAAATGATAGGACTGACAGCATCACAAGGTTGTACTTTGCCTTTTGGCCAGTGCATACTGGGATAGGCCCCAGGCCCCCGCAACCCCAGACAAGGTAAGTGGGATAAATGGATTGACTGGACAGGGCAGAAGGAAAGTGAACAAAATTCATGCAATGGAAATCAAGGTGTTAAAAAACAGCAAGAAGGCGACAAAGGGAGAGAGGTGAAAAAAAACCCAAAAACTAGGACAGCCTTAGTTTGAAAACTCATACTCAGTCTAATGACTGGGTAATGCCAATACAACATGCAGACATACTGTAATTGCAGCAACTTGATTTTTAATGATTAAATGTGTTTAATGTTAAAGGTTTTTAATGTTAATTATTTTCTAAAAAATTTCTAAAATTATTTTCACTGATTGTTGTAGTAGAATAGATAACTACTTATAAAGTAAGCTGCATGAGTTTTCAGACCTGAAAGAGACAATCCTGGCACTTCGACAGTAGAAGTAGAAGGAAAACAAAGTAGTACTTCCAGTTTTTAGCAAACATTAAGCACATTCTTCAGTTTAGTTAGTATATTTCAGATTAGTAGAATTAGTAATTTTTTTGTTATTGCAGAAAACGTTTGCTTCGGTTAGTATATTTGGTGTTAGTATTTTTAGTATTTGGGTTATATCATAGTTTAAGAGCACGGCAAAGTAAGACAAAAGTTATTCAAGTAAAACAAGGCAGAAAAGGATGTGACAGAAAGTAGTGTGTTAGTTTAGAGTGTGTCAGGGACAGAAAGCATGCACATGCAGTACTATGGGCTGACTGCTGGTTTCATTTCACCACTTTGGCACTTGCAGTATCATTAAATCCCTTTTTGCCTGTTTTTGTTTGTATGATTTTGGCATAAGTGACATAAGTGATCAGCAGTGTGGTGATATGTCAGACAGGAATTCAGCTTTTGTATTTATTGTATGAAATCAGCCTTTAGCAAGTGGCTTTAATGACTTGGACATAAAAAAAATATATTGAAGTCACAATGTACTGAATTTGAAAGTTTCACCCTTGGTGTCCCCAAGTGATACCAAAACTGATACTGGTGCAGACCAGGATCTCGGTAGAAGTACAGTAAATGCTCTGTACAGAGTCTGGCAGAAGTTTGAGTAATATGTGCTCAATGAAGTTTCTAACTACAGATTAGTAATTTGTAAAACATTTAAGTCTATCATTAGCCTTGTAATTAGTAGTTTGACAAAACAATCCTAAATCAAGGTCCATTTACTCAGTATTTCTAATGCAATAAAATCTCATGTGCTTCATCATATTATGGCTTTTGCTCAGTTGTTATGGAGATTGATCTGTTGAACTTCTCATCCACACTGGCTTAATGAACTTTAATGCTGACCTTTAAACCGACATGGACCAGTAGAGCTGATGAATGGACCTTGATTTGGGATTTGGGATTGTTTTGTCAAACTACTAATTTGTACTCTCAAATTACTAATTGTTAGGTGCTTTGTTAGCTTTTCTCCCCAAATACTGCAGGTGCATGTTCTGCAGGCTGCTGCTTTAGAGCACTGGAACTCATTTAATTCCAGTTCAAGCACTGCCAGTGGCTGAATGAAACCAGCAACGACTGTATTTTATGTGCATTGATTGACTGATTTTAGGAATCATCCTTGTATACATTGTATATTGGAACCAGACTGTGGCTGTGGTTGTGCATAATACATAATGAATGAAACATGCATATTATTGTGTGGATAATGGTGGGTTGGTGGCAAGTGGCGAAAGTTGTGGCTACAGGCGCCTGGCACAGCGGAGCGTGCCCAGATGGTCTTCTGTTGTCCTGGCCTTGGCCAGATTAATCCAATCCCTGACGCATCCGCAGAGCTGCTGTAAACCTTGCCACGCCAACCCCGCTGTTGCCAGATTACCATTAGCATAGCATAGCTTCCATTAGCATTACAGCCCGCTCACTGAATAAATCATTATGTCAACAACACTGAGCCAAATGTGCAGGACAAAAACAAACTGAGCAATGGCAGGCTGAGAGAACCTCACAATGGCCAGGAGGCTACTACAGCCTAACGTCAAGACAGTGCCAACACAAAGCAAAGAGTGGTTTCCAAATGGTGGACACAATCCTGGTGGTTTAAGTACAAAATAACAGCACTGAGTGTCTGTAATCACACCACTGGTAGCTGATATTTTAGCAAAATGTTAGCTGCCATTAATCATGTTTAAATTGTATTTCACCCCCAGAACATTACAGGTTATCCCAAGGACTCAATGTTCCTACAAAATTGTATGAACTGTATCAGATAAAAATCTAACCAAGGCTGAAACAACATTTAGATCATTGCAGGACAGAAATTTCCACTGAAAAATTGGCTGATGATAGCATACAGTATGTATTGGAATTTAATAAAAGCTCTCATTCCCTCCATTCAGTTTAGAAAAATAAATGTGTAATGAAATAATCACTATCAGATATGAACCATACGGACTGGAGCAGAAGGCATTCTAATCAAAGGGCAAATTTGGGCCAATTTCACACTAAATCTGATGGAAAGTTATGGTCAATGATCAGTTAGCTTTCTCTGTTTGGTCTGAGATTGTACTGCTGCCTCTTGCAATGGAACAGCTCATGCGTGGTTTCTTTATGATGGTTAAAGGACACTGCGACCTCTTTGAACTTGTAGGACGTTGTCTTGCAATTTCTGTTTTTGTCTGTCTGTCTATAACTGTCTGACAGAAAGTAATATACAACATAAATAAATAAATAAAACATAAATAGAAATATTAAATATGAAAAATGTCCAAGATACGTGGTACAAATCTCAAATATCTTGAACTTTTCTTCCCTCGGTAATCATGGGATTTTGGAACATGGTAGTAAGGGAAAGTATGAAATATTGCAGAAAATATTACAACATAACTCAGTGTAGCCTTTCCACTGATCAAAGCTTCCTCTGCCCTAAAATTGCTGAAGAAAGTTTGAGTCTCACTCGACTAATTTAGAGGAGAGAACATCCTAGCAGCATGGCAAAGGTCTGCTGAGCTCCATGGTTACCAAAGGACTCAGTTCACGGTACTGTTTTACAAGTTTTAACTTGTATACAGTATATATGTTGCTTCAGTTTAAATTTTTGATCCTCTGATTTCATATTGTGGAGAAAAGCATCCTTTTTCTTTCCACATCTTGAATGAAATTATCCCAAATAAAATCCATTATAGAAGAAAACAGAGGCCACCAACTGTCTCAGTAAATTTTACATTTCTTTACAGTGCCTACGCAACTGAAGACTGCAGTATTTACATCTTGTAAGCATATACACAACTTTGGAAAAAGTCTGTAGTCATCAGGCCAAGGGAAAGCTGATCTCAACCACTGTAAAAGGAGAAAAAGTCCAAATACAAATCCAAATGTTTGGAGAGGGAGAAATCATTAGCCACTAATAAAGACTCAACTGAATCATTTTATTTAAGGGTCAGACACTTCCATAACTTTCTGAACGAGCTGTGTCGGGGCTACTAGCAAGGAAGAGTGCAGAGAGGAAAGGAACGGGAGAGGAGAGATGACGCAGAGGCACAGAAAGAGTAATGAACCCAAATCATTGGGGTATTTGTTTCAGGGAGAGAGAAATTAATAAGCATGAAAATAATCGTCCTCTACACTTAGCCAGCAGGAAATAAACTAACAGAAAAGAGAAAGACCAATTACTGTGTGTGTGGGGGGGAGAACAGGGAAGAAGATATATAGGGGACGGTGGAGGGTTGGGAGGGTTGGTGGTAATATTTGGGAAGGATAAACATTAGGGATTATGCCTGTGTGAGAGGACAGGAACACAGGCAGTCCTGATGTGGATACAATTAAACCTATGAGAGCTGGAACTGATGTATGTGTGTACTGCATGCAGCAAGATTACATTCTGTGTATTTTCTCTGCATTTGGACCATTGTGAGACACTAAATCACTCCGCCCAAAGTGATAATGATAAAGCTAATTGAGCTTTATCATAAGCTAATTGTGATTAGTTAAAGCCACCGATAAAATTTCTTTTTAAATTGCAAATTATAAAAGAGTTTTTTTTTTATTTTTTTATTGTACTATATAAGTACATTATTAACCATTCTGTAACTATAATATTAATCAAAATGAATTCATTGTTTTTGAGAAACCTACATCTTGTTTACCACCTCTGCCTGCTGGTTGGTCCTTTTCCTGCATGGTCTTTTTCTAAGCAAAGACTTTTTAGATGTGATGGTGGTGCTGCTGAAAGCAGTGCAGAATTAGGGAAGCAGTGCCGCGCAGAGAAATGGATATTTTACTGGCCAGGTATATCTTAAAACAATCAGAGGCTTGATGAATTGGCTGAATGGCTGATGTATGGCTGGAATGGAAGGGTTATTTGGAGAAGGTTTGAGTCAGGGAAATGCACCTCATCAATCAGCATGATTAAAAGTTTTGGCTGGGCCGAAACAAACTCAACACTGTGAGGGCCTGGCCTTAAAGGTGTAGTCCGCTGTTTGGAAGTACAACAAACAAGCCCTGGGGAAGTATGGGATTCATGTATTGGCAGTTTCAGTCAACTTTGTGGCTTTGTGCTTGTTAGAACACAATCCTGGTGCATTTTGACCTATTCTTATCTAGATTAACTAGAAATTAAACTACGGCACGAACAACAGCTCCACATTCTTCTAATTGTTCAATAATCACTATTGTGTTTTATTTACTTGGGACAGAGGTGAGCATAGAATTTAGGACAAAACAGACCTTTCCATGAGAATATGATGACACTTTTTTAACACCCCTCAGAATAGCATGATTCTTCACTTCGTCTGCATATCTGAACACAGTATATGAAGGACAGACTGCTTACTTTCTAATGTAGTTTAAGTGTAAAATAAAAGCAAACCAACCCAGCAGCAGAGTGTCCCATTATAAACTAACGAGCACTGAGATGACAAAGAAAATAAATATTTGCAACTCTAAATAATGACATTTTGACAGCACTGTACCAAGTGTTCCATTAGCACCTCCTAATTCATTAAACACACACACATACACACATTCAAACACACCCATGGACAAACTCTGACAGTATATATGTGCCCTATGGCCAAATCCATTGTAGCCAAGGCCCTTAAACGATAAATACAGCTTCGCGTCAGCAGCTCTGCATATTTAAAGCCACTAATGGCTTCCTACAAAGCACTCGCTCTACAAGACACACAAACGCACACTAAGCCAAGGAGAAAAATCACTGGTGCAAGAGTAGGGAGTTCCGTCAGCAGAGCAGCATCTCCAAGTGAACAGGTGCTGCAATGGCTGGCTGGGTAAGGTCAACCACACACTTTAACCGGTGGAGGCTAACCAGCTGGCTGGAGAACATAATTATGAGCCTGGGAGACAGCTGAAAGTTATTAATGAAGGAATGTGGTAATAGACTCTACACTGTTTTCTAGTCTTTTCAGCTAAGGATCCTAAAATCTCATTTATGAGATGTGTAATACCTCTTGGTTGCCTTTGAATAGGACTCACTTTACCTCATTCATTCTGTCGTGCATGGTCATCTCTGGTCAGCACCTTAAGGAATTTAGGAAACATACCTTTAACCTAAGAGGATTCTCAGACATGGGTCAGTGGGAGAGGTTTTACAGGCCCAAGGTCATTTTCCGGAGTTATTCTGTATGTTTTGTTGTTAAGCATAAAAGCAGGTATCAAACTCAGCTGGGGTCCAGTAAACCACTCCTAGGTCCACTACAGTTTTGTGTGAGCCCCCAAGAAGTCCACATCAAATGTTAAAGCCAATCATTCCATGAACTACACTGGATTTTATAAAGATCCCTTTCATCAGGACTAATTACTGCATGAGCACAAATGCATGCACAGACGCCACTGCACTAAACTTTCATCAGGTGAAAGCCTGCATTGTCAGGAGCTTTGCTAAATGCATATGGACCTTGGTGCTTGAAGGTGCTATTGGATTATGACACACCACATCTCCAAGCATGACTAATGTTTTTAACAATGTTAAAATGCTGACAAAGAGTTTATACTATCATTTATGTTTATAGAACTTGCACACTCACCAGGGTGACAAGGGTGACGTATGTGTTTTCATTAATATGTGTCGCACAATCAATTCAATAATAAATCAAAGTAATGACCCCCCAAAAAGATCCAAACCTGGGTACAGGTTTAACATACTTTGAGAGTCAGTGACACTTTTTCAAAAGAAGTACTGAGATAATCTTAGGGAATAAATGAAATATATCCTTTTTTTTCCTACTCAAAAATGGATGGCTCAAATGGCTTGTTAAGATGGACATTTTTGGCAGTGGAGCTTCGTACTGAACTCACTTATATACTAACTAAAAACTGGATCAGTGACTGGAAAGCCCAGCGGATATGAGTCCTACACCTACTGTAGCTGAGAACACACTCCTTTCCTGTCACTCACACACACACACATACACGATCACATGTTTGGTGAGGTAAAGCCGTATGCTTTTGCCCATTGCCAGGGGGGTAAACAAACACATGGAGTCTAATCTGAGAGCAAACAGCGGCGCCTCATGTTAACCAGCAGGGATACAGTTTCCCTCAACACTATAACACTATGACGCCCACAGCTGTTAAGAAGAGAGAAAGAGAGAGAGTTCATACATGGAAGTGACCGCGTCCAAACTACTTTACAAAAAATGGAACTGACTGTTTTTGCTTTTTATTGTCTATCTTTTACTTCTATCGTCTTTCTTGGCATTTTCATCCACTTTTGCACATTTTTTGATGTTTCTAATACATAATGCTCTAAATATTCAAAACTGAAAAGTCATTGTTGACACTGATGTTTCAGCAATTTAATAGCATTTCACCCCCATTAATATAATTTTTCATTAGATGTCAATCAATAATTTTTCTTTACTCTTGAATCAATTTATTAGACTATAAACCATGAAAAAAATAGTCACAAAATAGTAAACTGACAGAAGCTGAAACCAACAAATGTGGCATATTTTGATAATATAATAATGATAAACGCATTAATTTATAAATTGCTGTTGATTTGTTAGGTGTAGTGTTTCAAACACTTTCATTTAGCTATTGAAAAGGTGATGTTATGGAATCTCAGCCATGAAAACATGTAAGTTTTGAACTGTGGGCTTTAGAAGTTCCTGTAGCTGTGTGTGTGTTTGTATAAGAGTTTGCACAGTATGCACTGTATCATCATCACTATACAGTACTGCACTGTGGGAGAGCCTCCAGCCCCATCATGACTCCAAAAGCGAATAAGTGGGTATTGAAAAGGAATGAATGATTGGTAAATACAAATGATGGAGTACTTTCTTCAATGTCCACTTTTGTGGTTTTGGCAAGGCTTGAAGGTTGCTGAGGTGGGAGGGGTTTTGGGGGGGACAGTTATATCTCCAAGAGACATGAGCCACAATTGCTCAGCAGGCATCTACAGCTGGAAAAAAAAAAAAACTCTACTCAAGTTTGCTATCACCTCATTTCTAGCTGTGAGGAAGCTCAATATCAGGGTTTTCATCAGATTATATGCAGGAAAACAAACAAGGCATTTCACTGATACTCAGTATTTGCAATGCAAACAAATAAATGTAAGTCATGTAAAAGAGATCAGTGCCTGAATAATAGATGAGAGAACAGAGGAACAATGCAGACCACCTGCAGAGAACATTAACATCCCGGTTCATTTTCTTTATCTGCTACAAACATCTCGAAGAATCACCTTTAAGCCATTATGCTCATACTTCATATGCACACACAAATATATGTAACACACACATGCCCCCAGACAAATGGTATTTTAGTTGAGTGAAAGGCGGATATTGGCCTATATCTTTATTTTCATATAGTTTAATAAGAAAGGGAGAAAAAAACCCAGCAACCAGAAAAACATGGATATGAAATCAGTTGCTCACATTCAAACAAATGAGAGCATAATCTCATTTAGGAATGAGGCAGCGAACCTTTGTTTCCGTCATGTGTCACAATATATACCTGCCCTCTGGGTAAGGCAGTGACATCCATACACAGGGGAAAAGGAATTAGGAAACAGACTAATGAGAAGAGATAAGACAGAGGAGGAAGAAAACAGAGATAGGACTGAAAAACAAAGAAGGGATGGAAGATCAGAGAAGACATTGCCATGACAGATTAAAGGCTACCAAATATAAGAAAGCAGACAGAAAGGGTAGATGAATAAAATAGGCCAACTGAAGTCTGTCACAACAAAATTCTGTGTATCATCAAAATAAAAGCTGATAACACTACATCAATGTTAGTATGCCATATTGTACAATATGAGTTTTTTTTTGTCATTTACATCTGACAAATGCTTGTTGGGTGTTTGTCTTCTAGATAAAAAAGGGCTGGGAGCACTATGCCCACAGTATTTGAAACAACATCTATTTGTATCATCATGCACTGTAATGAACAGCATCATATGATAATCTGCAGACGACACACTCGTCGTTTTACTTTACCTTCCAAATATCACTCCATGACAAAATGGGAGGAAAAGACTCACAACCAAATACCTCAAAGATTCAAATCTGGCCTTTGGATTAAAAAAAAAAAAAAAAAAATGTCTTAACTGTGATCAGCAAAGCAGTGAGAGTAAATATCAGCTACAAATACCAGTTGAAACCAGTTATTAACAAGAGCAAAGAGCAATGAAACCAAGTGAGAAGCTAATATTCCTATTAAAGAACCACATAAAACAAGAAGAGCAGCAGAGCTGTAAACCAAATGGGGGTAGGACACAACAACACCTGAGGTTTTCAACTGCATTCAAACATTTGACTCCTAGCAAGAGAACAGATAACATAACATAACATAACATAACATAACATAACATAACATAACATAACATAACATAACAATCCCTAGTTTTAGCGTTCATGCTAAACTAAGCTCTCAGGAACATCACCAGCATCAGCACATGGGACCAACCAAGAAAACAGGAGGAAGAAACCGAGAGAAACATACAAAAAAAAAAAAAAAAAAGAGATTCTAGTGTTAGCACTCAGGCTAAACTCATACAAAGAGAGTGAGAAGCAAGAAGTTGAAAAAATCCTTCCTACTCTGGCCCCAATTCCAGCTAATGGAATCCCCCAGAAAGGAAGAAAGAAACAAAGAAAAAGCAGATATAACAGAACAGAACAGCAGTGGCTGTGTATAATACTTTACAGAAGGATCCTTACCTAGGACGCCCAGTCGGTAGTTAACAGTTATGACAATCACATTCCCATAGCTGGCCAGGATGCTGCCATCAAACATATTTCCAGTTCCTTCCATGTAGGAGCCCCCGTGGATGAAAACCATCACCGGCTTAGGGCTTCCACTCTCCCTAATGTCTGAAGGAGGGAAGAGGAGGAGGTGGAGAAGGCAGAAGGACTGATTAGGTGACAGATTGAAGGTGACAGCAAGAAATGCAATTTCAATACTGTAGGGGGCTTTGGCCACCTCTTTAATTTTATTCTTTTTTTTTCTGAGTAATCTTGGCACACTGGCTTTTTAATGTGGAGACCTTGTTAGTTTGAGGCGTCAAACCATTCATTCTTCAACATGAAGGCCGTGACATGTCTGTGGTGATTGGAAAAAGTTGTTTTCTTTATTTATTAACCCATTTTAAATTCCATATAGGTGTTAATGAAACAGGATATTTAATGTGGTGAGTTTTAATTTTCCTCCAGGCAATGGACTGTCAACATGCAAGAGTGGCAATCTAAACTGTCATACCATGTTGAGGTAAAACTTGTGCAATTAATCTGGAAGAAAATCTTAAAAAAAAAAAAAGCATATTAAGTTTGACAATTTTCTGTAAAAGCTGGACTTTATTGAAAGTATAATTTGAATTCAGGTTAACACTTCAGGGTTGTTTAGCTGTAGGGGAATGTTTGGGTATATTTTGTGAATTGAATGCGTGTGAGCACATTGTGGCACCAGGGGAAATTAAACAAAACAGAAAAATGACTGGGACACTTCTCTTTTTAAAGATTTTAAAGAGCTTCGTTAATGTGAAGGATATGACGTTCATTCAGCTTTTAAATTACAGTTCACTCATTTCCATAATGACAGTGTAATAAGACACTAGCTAAATAAAATACGTGGCAGATGATGATCTGTCATACTGTAAAAAAAAAAAAAAAAACAGGAGGTGTGTTTCTACTAACAAATGAATATTTTGTTTAATGTGGATCTGCATCAGTCAAATGTGAGGTGAGGTTCAGGAAAATGGTTAGCTCGCTGTTAGCAGCAGAACTAGCTGTTTTAAAATGTCTCACATGTGGCTGATTAGAGCAGAAGAAAGGAGGGCTGTATTCTAAAGCTTTAGCGCTTGACGTAGTTCTAATACAGGTTGGGTTGTGAGCTAAAAGGATAAGAAGACTTGGAGAGATCTAACAACACGCTGTGACCCACGTTCAAAACAAGGTTTCGCTTTCATCTTCTGTATCCCAGAGATGAAGCTTTTCATCGTGCTTCCTAACTATCTCCATCAGTACATGCAGCAGCACACATCGTTTATCCCACTGATGTTTCACCACTGAGGGACTCAGGTCCAGAGAGAGATCAGTTAGTCTATAGGTAATAAAAAATTGACAAAGCAAGAAAATTGAAAAGTGTTACCTCAAAGATGAGAGATTTCTTTAAAAAAAAAAGAGGATGTAAGAGAGGCAGAAGGATAGTGTTTCTGTCTTAAAGTTTCCCTACAGTGTGTGGTTAAAGCACTCCAAATCCAGGGAGTAGACAAAATAATGGAAACTTTTAACAAATCCTATTCAATCACACTGTCACTATGATTGTGACTTAGTCATATTCCTCCTTGATGCGTGTCAGTGTGACTTCAATGATGAGAGAAATCAATACTTAATAGTTACGTATATAAGAAAACTACTCAGGCAAAAAAAAAGGAAAACTTACCTTTGATGTGTATGAGTAAAGAAGAAAGATAATACATTTCTGAGGAAACCGGACATTATGGTGCACAAACAGGATGAAGGACCTAAATATTATAGTGTGTCTGTATATTGGACAAGTGCAGAAATTATTTTCTTCCCAACAGCGAATGTAAAATAGACTCTGTCTCAGAAAGAAGAAGAAGAAAAAAAACTCAATTGACAAAAGGAAATGGGGTAAAAGAAAACAAAAATTTAGCAGGAAATTAAAATGAGGCACATCTAGGTGAAACAATTTTCTCCTTGTGTGTGTGTGTGTGTGTATATATATACTATGCTTGTCCTTTCCTCCATTTCTCTCAGTGCAGAGCTCATTACATCACTTCTATCATTCTCCGTCCTTTTTTTTCTTTTTTTTTTGTTGTTCTGCTCCCTCTGTCGCAGCAAGCAGTGGCCACAGTGTAGCAGCACATCATAACTCTACCCTGGAAGTCTTCCAGAAACTCCTGACAAAAAAGGTCAGGGGATTATGGCAAGACTATGTGTGTATGTGTGTGTTTATGTGTGTGTACTTTGCAGTACAGTTATGTGTGTACCCTGACAAAAGGAGAGGAGAGAAGAAAAAAGGAACAAATGATAACAAAGAACAGTACTGGTAATGGTGCTGATTATTTTAACCCTGATGATGGTGGTAATGTGATGATGACAGTGTTGATGTGATAGTGATATTGCCAGTCATGACAGTGGTGGTGATGATGATGATAACCATGGTGATGGTGTCCATGGCAATTATGATATTGATTACAATAATGAATTCATACATTATTATGTATTAATAAATAATCACTGATGACAGTGATGACCAAGATGGTACTGATGATGTCAGTGATGAGAGTGTTGCAGCCACCATGGTGATGGTGATGATAATGATGATGATGATTTCACAACCACAATAATTAGGATAATATTTATGATAATGGAAGCTATTAAATTAATAATGATGTATGATGAAGGCTTTATGGTGGTGAAGATGATATTAATAATGGCAGCAACCATGACAGCGATGACGATGTTGATACTGCTACTGATAAAGGTGATGATGAGGACAATGATGACCACCCATGATGCTGCTGATTACGTTGCTGATAATGACAGTGATAATGGTGCTGATGATGCTGACGGTGACGGTGATGATGGTGAAGACAGTCCATGACTTTGACAATGATGTTGATAATGTTGAGGAACATGCTCCTGTCACGGTGGTAATGATGACGTCAGCCATAAAGAACCATAAAACTGAAGATGCTGATGATGGAACCAGCGGTGGAGAGGAAGCTGATGCTAACGATGCTGACAGCCACATAAGCAAAGATGATGTTGTTGTTCATGATGACTTCCAATGAGTTAAATACAATAAAAAAAAGGGAGTCAGGAGAAGGAGGACTCGTATGATGCTCCTGGGATCTAACCAAGTCTTCATATAAAAATTCTGCAGTTTTCTTTACAGCAATTAAAATATATTTTTTTTCCATTTCCTTGTTGTAGGAGCTGTGTGGTTTGACTCTGTTTTCCTGTATGTGTATATATGTGCTCTCAAGTATTACATGAATATATTAAGTGGCTTCAGTGAGACATATCAGATCAGCTGTTTTAACTGCCCCTTTTTCTTTAGCACTGAAGGTCAGCGGTAATGAGGTGAGGTTAGGATAAAATTGTCTTGCCAATGTTTGGGCATTTGATGGATTTACCTGAATTTACCTGGATTTACTGGCTGAAAATAGTACCGGTGTATAGTGAACACACAGTGCCTTGAGGTTTTAAGTTTATGCAATCCAGCTTGCTCTCAGTACAGTTTCCTGGCATCCTTCATTGGCTGCCACTGCAAGACTCAGAGCCAAAAAAATCCTCTACACTCCAGTCTCTCCCTTCATTCCCCTAACTTATCAATTAATCCTCATTCAGCTGATTGCAGATTTCATCTCTTCCCATCATACTCTTATGTAAAGTGAGGTAATGGTGTATTCGGGGTGATTTCTGGAACACCCGAACATTTACATGATTATTTGTAATGTCAATATGCTCCTTTGTTCCTCTGCCTAAAGTGACTTTAAATCATTACAGGTTTCAATAAGAATGTTTGGAAACATGTCTTTCACAGCAAGCAGCGAGATGAAAGCTTGCTTTGAGAAGAGCTAAAATGAGATGCAATCTCGCAGTGATTCTACCATTCAATCTTCCTAGGGATAAGTGTGGGTGAGGGAGAGTTTGTCAGAGGATAGGTACCATGCCAACATGGAGTAGATCATTGCTTCCTCGAGGATGAGGTTATGATCAAAGAGATTCGGGTGCTTTGGATTTCTCTGAGCTAACCCTGAGAGATGCCCCTGGGCTATTGCAACACCTTTGGTATCCTCTCCCTCTGCCGGTGTAGAGGACTTATCAAACCAACAGCAGACACAAGCAGCAGAGGTGCTTTTTTTTATCCTGGCTTCAGCCTCTTGCTGAATGGAGCAAAACCACGGGGACTGTCGGCAAAAGCAACAAGAAACAAAATGAGGCCCAGAGGTGAACAGCAATTCAAACACTTCCAGATGAAATGCTCATGTACTATCAGCAAAACTGTGCTGATGTAACTCATTAGTGTACACATCCACTGACATGTGTAAGATGATATGAAGATGAACATGTAATACCATATTTACTTTTTCAACATGTAAAAAAAAAAAAAAAAAAAAAAAAGTTTACATTTACAAGTAGGAGCTGATATTTTAAGGAGCTGAGTTTACAATATGCATGAAGATTTTAATTACAGTTTTTATTGAAACTATTTGAGAGAGGTGCTCATTCAATATCATGGTCATGTCAGAGGCTGAAGTTGGTGGTGCTGTTGAATTGCACTGTATTATATAGACAGATGTTTCTATTATTTTGTCTACCGCTTTTTACATTGAGAGTAGGCTAAAAAAACAGAAACATCTCTCTGTATGATGCAACACAGTTCAGCAGCACCACAAACTACATCATCCACAGTTGTTGTGCAGCTGAATTAACATCTCTTTAACAGTTTCAATTTAAAAAATGAACATTATAATCTTCACAAGGGCAGGATGTAATCAGTTATGATATCATCTGTTATGAAGAAGCATTTTTCAAGACAGGTCTATTTTTTATTTAATACCGGCTATTTACTTCATATCATCTATCTACCAACCATTCCATACAATCTGAATGTGGCATTAGTAGCAAACTCATTGTACTCATTGCAAGACAATTTAGGTTCTAGGTCATGGTGGATGGTTAAATCTACAGAGTGTTTTGACCAGCTGAGCCATTAGGCTACTCTGTTGTCAACTCTCTGTTTTCTGCTTTCACATTGGTTAGTTTAGTTTTTGCATTTTATTTTGTCATTAGGTAGACTTATTTTGTCATATGGTAGACTTAATCCCTTCATGTTATTACTACTTTCAATCATATATTGCTGTATTTCCATTTGTAAGCAGGCAGGTAACACTGGTGAAGGAGGTCTGACTTGTACTATATGTGATATCATTCTGCCTCAAAGCTCCAGCTGAAATATATATAGATACTGATGAACTTTATTAATCCCAGAGGGAAATTAGTTTGTCCCAGGAGCACACATACAACACAATACAGTTATAAATAGACAGATTAAGAATCTAAGTAAAATTCAAATAAAATTCAGTGCACAGTTCTGGAGGCTACATGTATATTATACAGTCTGATGGCCTCAAGCAGAAAGGACTTGCTGTAGCGCTCCTAGAACATCTGGGCTGCAGCAGTCTGTTGCTGCTCCTTAGACTGTCCAAGGTCCTGTAAAAGGGGTGAGAGACATTGTCCAAAATTGCTCTGATCTTTCCAAGCATTGTGTCTCTGATCACCACCTCTAATGGAGCCAGGCTGGTGCCAACAACTGACTCAGCCTTTTTTATGAGTTTATTTAGTCTGGAAATCGGCAGTGGCATGGCCTTCTTACAGCTGAAATCAACCACCATCTCCTTTGTGTTATCCACATTAAGCTGTAGATGGTTCTCCCCACACCACATAACAAAGTCATCCACCAGTCCTCTGTACTGCTCTTCCTGTCCCCTCTCCACACACCCCGCTATAGCCATGTCATCTGAATATTTTTGCAGATGACACGACTCGGAATAGTACTTAAAATCCACAGTGTAGGTGATGAAGAGGAAGGGAGAAAGCACAGTACCCTGGGGGGCCCTGATGTTACTAATCAGACGGTCAGACACACAGCTCTGCAACCTCACAAAATGAGATCTGCCTGTCAGATAGTTGGTGATCCACGTGATGAGGGAAGTGTCTACATCCATGCTCTCCAACATTTCCTTCAACAGTCTTGGCTGGATGGTATTGAAGGCGGACGAAAAGTCAAAGAACATAATTCGAACAGTGGTGTTAGGTCTGTCCAGAGAAGAATAGGCCCTCTGCAGTAGATATATAATTGCGTCGTCCACCCCCACACGGGGCTGGTACCCAAACTGCAGTGGGTCTTGAGCTGCACACACCAGCGTCCTCAGGTGTGCCAAGACCAACCTCTCCATGTCCTTTATTATGTGGGAGGTCAGAGCTATGGGCCTGTAATCCTTCAGTTCCGCAGGGCATCCTTTCTTTGGGACTGGGACCAGGCATGATGTTTTCCATAGCTCCGTGACTTTCTGGTGGTACAAGCTCATATTGAATAGGTGTTGCAGGACTCCACACAGTTGATCCCACATGCTTTCAGTACCTGAGGGCTTATGCCATCCGGTCCAGGTGCTTTTCCGGGATGAAGCCTCTCTAACTCTCTCCTCACCTGATCAGCAGTAAAGCTTAATGTGGCTGTTCTGTTAGAAGGTGCGGGAGAGTCATTAGGTGAGTGAGGGGGAGAAGCTACTGTTGGTGGTGGATGTATCAAACCTATTAAAAAACTGGTTTAGCTCATTGGCCCACTGCATATTCCCTTCAACAGTCCCTCTGTTTTTTCCCTCATCCCACTCCAGACTGCTCTGGCTTTATTATTTTCCAGTTTCTCCTCCAACTTTCTCCTGTAGTTGTTTCTATTCTCCCCAAGCTTCCTTTTCAGCTCTTTTTGTACCCTCTTGAGTTCTGTCTTGTCACCTGTCTTAAAAGCCCTCTTTTTTTCATTAAGTAAGCTCTTCAGCTCACTTGTGACCCAGGGTTTATTATTTGGGTAACAGCGGACCTTTCTGGTGGGGATGGAATTATCTACACAGAACCCAATGTGCTCAGACATATAGTCTATTAGTCCATCTATATCCCCCCATAAGCATTATAGAAAGCCTCCCACTCGGTGGCCTCCAATGCACCAATGAGTGTCTCCAAACCCTTATTGGACCACTTCCTCCCTGTCCTCACTACAGCTTGTTGTTGTTTAACAACAGGCTTGTATTCAGGTGTGAGTAGGACGAAGTTGTGGTCTGATCTACCTAGTGGGGGAAGAGCAGTGGAGATGTATGCATTTTTAACATTTACATAAAGCAAATCTAAAGTCTTGTTTTCTCTTGTGGGACATTTGATAAACTGATAAAATGTGGGGAGAGTTTTGAACAGAGAAACATGGTTAAAGTTGCCTGTAATCACAATGAATGCTCCAGGGTGTTTTGTGAGGAGGTTCACTGTGATGGAATGGATGACGTCACAGGCAGCGTTGGCTTTCCCGGAAGGAGGGATGTAAACAGAGGCAATAACATTTGTAAATTCCCTTGGAAGATAATATGGGCGCAATCCGATGGCAATGAGCTAAACATTGGGGCTACACACACGCTTTTTAACGTGGATATGCCTCAGATTGCACCAGCGGGAGTTTAACAGCACAGCCAGTCCCCCTCCTCTGCTCTTGCTGCTCGTAGTGTCTCTGTCGGGAGAGCCACAGCTGAATCCAGCATCTGATCCTGGAGCCAAGTTTCACAGAAGCACATAATACTGCACTCCCTGTACTCTCTGGGTGTCCTGGTAAGTGCTTCCAGTTCATCCATTTTATTTGCCAGAGACCGCACATTTCCCGTAATGATGGCGGGGATGCAGGGTTTAAATCTCCTCTGGTTCAAACGCCGTTTAACACCCGACCGACAGCCCCTTCGTTTCCTCCTCCGTATCTCCACCGGTATGGTGAACTTTCCTCCATGCACATGACATGCCGATCCACCCAACTGTCATCATTGTATCTCCAGACTGTGCAGTCTATAAGATTTCTCAGAGTCTCTAAAATCTCGCACAAACACTATTAAAAAATTGACGAACAAACACAAACAAACGACCGCTTGGTGCTAAGACATGCAGCTGCTGCACGGCGCACACGTGATTGAAATGTCACCAGCTGGAGCCTCTGGATGAACTTGATGGAACAAGGTAGGACATTCCCGAGTTGATCTTTCCTTGGCTCCAGGATTGTCCTTATGCTGTCAGCCAAATCTATATCCTTTAGCTCTCAAAGTAATATGGGTATAGGTATTGCCATATAATACGGTATATATGGTACCAGGGGCCCCACAAGAACCTTGTAGATACCACAGTTCAAAACATCTCCACTTCTGTATACCCACTCTTAACCTCTCCAGTAATATAATTGTTAAAAAAAAAAATGGAGCTTCTAACAAATCTTCAGCTCTCAGGGACTTTCCTGTTTACATCTCTGTTCCCAGCACAAAAGGATTACAAACACCAGCTTTACTAGGTATAAAGAGATTGTAAAATCCATGGTTTCCTGGGTGGGAATGGCAGGGAGGTTAGGGGATATCCTCATTGAGTTTGCATCTACAAGGTGACAAGAGGTCAAGGGGTTAGAGCAAGGGGGCAGGAGGGTGTCTGAGCTGATCACAGTCAGACCAGATATGGTAACAGAGTATGACTGTGTGTGTGTAGATGTGTGGATTCTCAAGCATATTTTCCTCTATATTAAACTGGATTAGTTGTCTGTCCTGCATCCTTTATCGAGATAATACTTGAAGCTTGCTGGGATTTTGTTGAATAGAGCTGTGTGACTCTCTCTAATCTTATTGGGGTGTGTGTGTGTCACTCCCTCTAATCTTATTGGTGTGTGTGTGTGTGTGTGTGAGCTCCCAGAAAAACAGCATGATGGCATACATCAAAGGGATCTGGATGGTTGTGAGTCTTATTTGGATGTAATTGCTGTTTACTTCGTCACATTATACAGTAGAGGTGCCTTATTAAGACTTTCTGCCTGTCATTAAATTTGCTCTGTAGCGGCCTAAAGGGGATATGACTCTATCTCAGGGTTTTATCAAGGACATTTTCTACCCCTAATATGAGTTTTCAAAGGGCCGCTTGTTTATGGCAACTAAGGAAAGGTCCGTCTTTTTGTATTATTGAGATTAATGGATTTCTAGCACACATTGTAGCACACATTGTAGCAAACAACGCTTAATTTAAATATCAAGAGAAGCAATTGCAACGTTTCAGTCGTACAGTCCTTGTCACTTTTTAGTATTCATTTTCAGCATGTTCCAAATATTCATTTAGAATTAAATACCTTAAAAGCAGAAAGACTATGTGGGAAAAGAGATACCTCTGTGTTTCCATGTGATTTAATTCAAAACATTTACTTCGACTGAACCAGGCCATGGATATATGATTTAACTAATGTGTCTTTCATACCGCACACTGTGCTGCACAGCACCAATACACTGAGGCAGCTTTGGCATCTGCACCAGTATGGAGTAAAGTTCCTTATGACAAATCTGTCCAGGTTAGGCTTGTATGTCTACTTTAAAATGTGTGACATCATCCCCTCTACCTGTTACTAGCGTGATCAGATTTTATAATGTCAGCTTCACCCTCTGTTTCCTCCTGAGATATTTCTTCCTCTGGGCCTCAAAGAAGCTTGTAAAATCTAAATTACAGCCTCCTTTGTATGCACTTCTCAAAATTTTAAAATCATGGCACTGACAAAAGCCACGCGAGTGGGTGTTTACAATTACCATGTAACAGAGACTTAGTAATTATGTTTTGATTGTGTGTTCAGAGAGCCCAGATGATCGCTTAAAACCAAAACGACAGTGATGTCACTAGAAATCAGCTCCACCCATATGCTGCTTCATTTATTATTGCCAAGTCTGTCAGGTTTTAAACAACTAATTTGGAAGCTTGGGACTTAGGTTCGGAATCCAACAGCCCTTGCAAGTGGTTGACCACAAAGTTAGCTTCACATACTGTGTGGTAAATTAGCTCCATGCCAGGAGAGAAAACAACCCACACGTCTCTGCTGCAGCCATGGCTGACAGAGATGCTTACACTGATTCTGTCTGGTATTCTCATGTTGTTTTAGACTCATCACATACATTACAAAGGTTTTTGGTTTGACGCCCAAAACACAAACAGGTCTCAGTGTTAGTATTGGTGCAAGCCAGTTAGCCAGTGGTTGATCTTTTGTACATGATCTGAGTTCATAAACGAGACGAATTAAAAGAAAAACATGCAAAAATGTGTTAAGAGCTGGCTGTAGGATTAATAGTTACTTGATCTGTTGGTGGGATGCAACATAGAAAAGGAAAGAAAAGGTAAAGGAAACAGCAAATCCAAGCAGAGAATCTATATTACAGTATTAAGATCAAAGAATGTGGGAGACATGTAAACTTTGACATCAAGCTGAAAAGGACAAAACACATCCAGCCAAAAAAGAGAGTTTACGAGTAAAGAGCAAAAAGAAAATGTCCATCACTTTCAAAAAAAGGACAAGAAATGTAAGAAAATCAAAGAAGATAAAAATTGGAGGAGAAAGGGTAAGCTTGGTTTCCCTTGTCATGCAAATCAGTTTGGCATCAGGGGAAAAAATACCTTCGTCGTCCGTGCGGTCACTATCACCTAAATCATCAGTGTGTTTCTTTGTAAGGGGACCTATGGGACCAAGAAGGAGAAGATGGAGGAAAACAGGGTGATCAAGAACACACACAGCTTTCAAAAGATGCTCTCAAAAGATAAGAAAGTATGTCAATAACCAATGTTTCTATAGCCCCTTTTTTTGGAAAAATCTTCACACTGACAAGGAGACTGGGTAAACATTACCACAATGTCCATTTCACACGTTTACAGTAGGAATGTACTGTATATGAGTTAATATAAGAAAGTTAAGGAGCAAGAAAAGAGGGACTTTAAAAAAATAGGTGAAAAAAATATTAGTTCTCTGTTGAAAATGAAGACTTAACTGAGGATAAACCTCTTAGGATCAAAAGACATAAACCTCTTTGAAATAGTGCATACAGTAGCATAAATTATACATATCAGAGACATTATGTCAACAACTGTAAATAATCACTGTTGCAGAGAAAAAGGCAGATGCTGTAAAAGAGGCAGGTTTTTAAGAGCAGAGAACTTAACAGAAGCATGTGACAGACTCCCCCTGTTGTATTTTCAGAGTGTGGAAACAGCATGCGGTGCCTCAGCACACATACACACTCATACAAATGTGCACATCCAATCTCACGCATAGATTTGATTGCAGGGGCGCTGCTGCTGGGAAACAGCCTATATCAGAAATGAAAAAGGCAGACACTGGACAATGGGTAAATTCATCTCTCTCTCTCTCTCTCTCTCTCTCTCTCTCTCTCTCTCTCTCTCTCTATATATATATATATAG
>JBBMJY010000022.1:24339030-24359919 GCA_037833715.1 Toxotes lorentzi
CACACACACACACACACACACACACACACACACACACACACACACACACACACACACACACACACACACACTGCATGTGCCTTGGCCTGCTTAGCTACCACAACAGCCAGAAGCCACATTTTAGTGAAAATCAGCATCTTCCAAAATGCTTTTCTCCTGTTGTGTGTACATGACGTAAAGGAGATCTTAAAAAGGAAGCCCTGGGCTTCATGGTGACAAAACCAATTAGTGTAAAAGCCACGTACATGCAGCTGCATGGGAATGAATCCCAGCTCATTTTATGCTGTCATAGCTGTCTCTCTCTCCTTCTTTGACTGTCTCTACAGTATAACATCACCGAGAGAAGTAGTAAAATATTTAAAGGGGGCAGAGCACCCTGCTCTCGTTTTAGGTAACCAAAGAAATGCCTTATACAACTCCATTCAAGAATTCAGAAAATGAGGTGTGAATTGCTTTTGAAAGCCAATGACTGAGTCATATTTTAGTCCGACGTTTAATTTCTAACCGTTAAATTTGGTTACCATAGACACTGACAAAGTACTCCCTCAAGATTATCTCCAGGGAGGTAAAGTCTAAATCTAAAACATAATGGTGAGTGGTGCATACGTTAGCACTGCAGCCTCACAGCAAGGAAGTTGTGGGCTTTTCTGTGCAGAGTTTCCATGTTCTCCTTGTGCCTGCGTGGGTTTCCTCCGGATGCTCTGGATTCATCCCACAGTCCAAAAACATGCAGGTTAGTTTAACCGGAGACTCTAAATTACCACTAGGAGTGAATGTGAGTGTAAATGTTTGTCTCTGTGTCAGCCCTGTACCCCACCTCTCGCCTGAGATCATAAACATGTTGCTGACATGTTGATTATGAACATACTCTTGAAACATACTGCTTTATTTAGTACTTCATTTTTTCCCAGTATGTTATCTGGTAAATAGTTGAATACTGGCTTTTTAACTGAAATGGTTTGTGACTAATACAAACTAAGACACACACAGTCACACATTTTCTCTACACATATGCACTGATGTGTTCCATCATATTCAGTGTTAAGCCAATGTACTAATATGTGTCACACTATGACAACAACATGTGTGTGTGTAAATTCCATTCAGCGTAACTGTGTCACACAGAAATTGGTGGCTTCATGCATATTAAATGCCACTAAGTGTCACAAACATGGTTGACATGTATGTGCATCTGCACAATTGTGTGTGTTGTTGTTGCTGTGTGTGTTTGTGTGTTAGTGTGTGTGTGTGTGTGTGTGTGTGTGTGTGTGTGTGTGTGTGTGTGTGTGTGTGTTTGATTGGAGAAGGTCTCTGGGGTCATATCTGCTGTGGATCTGAGGAGGCAAAAACATCAATGAAGACTCTGATGGTGAGGAGCTCATTAGCCACAAGAGGTCTACAGTATGGTGGAGAAAGACGTGCTGAATTATTTACACAGTCAGAGTATAGAGTACTGGGCCAAGCCAAACTGCACTTCCTAAAAAGCCCCAAAAAACTCACACACACATGCACACAGGTTTTGGGAATACTACCATGTGCGATTGGCTCATGTGCTAAATGGTAAATGAACTGCATTTACATAACTCTCTTCTAGTCTATCAACTACTGAAAGCCCTTCACAATGTATGTGATCCATGCTAACACTTTAGCTTCCATTACTGAGTGATAGTCAGCTGCTTGTAGCTCTGATTTAAAAAAAATAAATGAGTAAAGCCGTTTTATTAGAAGCTATATTGACACCATGTTTGAAAACTTAAACCCCCTATGTAAAGAATCAGCCATGTCTCCAAACAATTACATTTATACTGCATGCTACTGAATTGGTTTTACCAAAAATATCTTGGGAACACAGCTGCTGCCTGTATCATGTTTATATAAAATGCACAGGGCCAGGGTTCAAGTCCTGAGTCTCATGTGTGGTTAGATGACAACAATACCTCAGTTAAAGTTAGGGAAATAGGTGTTTCCAAGAATAAATAAATAAATATCAGAGTATTAGAATAAGACTGCGCAATAAGACAATGTCAAAACCTGATCCCAATAAACTTTACGCTAATCACGATAATAACGTTGACATTTTTACTTGATATTGGTAGATCTAACAGACTATCACATAGCAGAAATAAACAACATCCATCCGAAGCACGGATTAATACAGTTTGCATAATGTGTTGTTTGCCCACATCAATCGAGATGGGAAACACAACAAATCTTTTCCATCACCTGAAAAGATGCCATCCCAGCCACCACACCAAGAGTATGAAGATGATCCCATGTTAGTCTGTCCACAAGTTTTAGCAGCTCTACAGGGTCGATCAAAAAGGAACAAGGATAAAACAGGCACAGTTTACTTTACAGCAAAAGACACAATGCCCCTGAACAAAGAGAAGGAAGGCGGGTTCAGGAAACTGATTCAAGTGTTAGACTCCAGATACAAATTGGCAGGCAGAAAATACTTTTCCCAAACAGCACTGCCTCATCCTTATAAGGACTTCCAATGGAAAGCTCGAAATTCATCTAAGGGATTTGAGATACTACCACACCCTCTGGTCCAGCTGTGCCATATATGAGTTTCACCATTCATTACACTGACAAGGAGTGGGCTCTTCAAAGCAGATGCCTGCACATGGCATATTTTCCATGCCGCCCAAAAATCTGCCAGGGGCCGGACCTTCAGTGTTTTGGTCACCAGTTAATGAATACATCTGAGAAAGCACTTAAGCTTTCAGCTCTAAAAATACACACACAGTGAGGATTTACAATCAGTCCTTATTGGGATAGCCCTAGTGTGTAGTCTAAATGTAGTGTACATTTTATCATCACAAAAACTTTTCATCATACTTAATTTCATAATCATCTTTGCCTAGTAAACTTGTGCATGTGCCTATACTGTTTTCTGCTTTATCTTCAGAGGGAAGTGTGAGAGACCTGAGAATCCAAAGAGTCATGGGTGTGTACAAGAAAGGAAGTGGTCAGTGCTTTTCTCTCTCTCATGGAAAAGGAAGACCTAGCAGTCACTCAAGAGGAGCTCAAACTACCCAAGCACAAGATGATCACAGAATCACCCACCAGGTGGGGGTCCTGTCATGCACTGATAGCACAAGTGCTGGAGCAGGAGAAGGCCACTGCAAAGGTTTCACCAGCTGATAAAAAAACAAGGCACTTGGCTCCCTCACAGCAGGACACTGATGTCCTGGAGTCTGTCAACAAGGCTCTAAATTCACTTGTTGACTTCACTGATGCCCTTTCTGGTGAAGCATACATGAGTTGTGTTTTACCTGAAACCTGTGCTGCAGCTCTTCAATGAGGAAGACCTGAAGCCAGAAGCTAATTGCTCACAGCTCACCAAGACCATCAAGGCCACTGTCATCATCTATCTGAATGAGAAATATGATGATGATGATGCCACACATGACCTCCTGAACACAGCATCCATACTTGATCCTTGGTTCAAGAACCACTAAATCAAAGATGACAAAGTTGAGGCCATGAAATCCAGAGCTGTGGCTCAGGTGCTGGATGAAAGTCAAAGCATCGCAAGCTACTCTCACACTCAGATCTACTGCATCTATTACTGAGAGGCAGAGGAGACACTGCAGCTGCACCAGCCAAAATGTGGAAGTTGGAAGACACTAGGCAGCTTTTTCAAGAGGTATGCTTCTGGTTTCACAGACAAGCAGGGACACTGAGGCTGAAGTGAGCAGCTACCTGCTGCTACCTGATGCAGACAGCGAGAGCAAGCGTAAACCAATAACAAATGTATGCTTAATGGCCTTAATTCAGTGACAGAGAAAAAAAAAGGTGCAATCAAATAACTACAATAGGATAAAGACTGGGAGGGTCCCTTCAAGTTTTCCCAACAATCTAAGCTGAGATCAGTCAACATATGCGAATATACTCTTGGATGGATCGATCACATCTGGATTGAGGGTCAAACATTCAACATCAGAGTTGAGCAAGGAGTGTCTGAGCTAATCAGTTCTCTGTGTGCATCTCTACAATGAAATAAGACTTGCAACTTTTTACGATTTGAAATCGTAAAAAGAAAAAAAAATAGAAAATCGATATGTGGTGATCAATATTGATATTGTGGCGAGCTGCCACAAATAAATCAATGTACAGAAAGAGTGGCTTAAATTCAGAGCTGCTTCATGGTAAGTGACATGGTCTAGATGGAGAATGTGACTGGCAGTGGACCCAGGGACTGGTTTCTGGGGAGAGGATAACACAGTCTGGGTCTGGGATTAAAGAAGTACAGTACAGAGGTAAGAACTATGACCTCAGCTACCTCTGCATGAAAATTACAGCTGTATGACATATAAAGGTAACTGTATTTTAATTCACTGGCATTAATGTCAAAGTGTACACAAATGTATGGGCCATCAAAACTGTCTTCTGAGGTGTGATGTGTGTTTATTCAGAGGTCTGTGACATGAAAACATTTTAGACGTCCTGGTCCAACCCACCTTAGCCTCGTCTTCAAGTGAAGTCTCATCTCTAAAATTAGCTTTATGTAGAAAAGGTCAAGTGTGTCTAATTACCTCTGTGAGGTTGATGTGACTCTAACTCAACAACATGACTCCATGGTGCTAATTGCCACTGGCAAATGAAGAGATGCCATATTGACAACTTGGAGAGTTAAGGAGACGTGCTGCTATTGGCAACACAGTCGCCTGTCTTTCTGCAGAGCTCTCTACCTTTTCCAGTTATTGACTGAGAATATTCTTCATCCCTGAATCCTCCTGCTTATACATCATTACCAGCAGTGATCAATCACTGATTATTAAATGAAATGTCCATTAAGGCTGAGGGGTATTTCCATACTGGGCGACGGGCCAGGGAGTGATGCCGGGGGCAGCAGCGGCGGCGGCAGCAGCAGAGAGACTGAAGCGAAACGAAGTCAGGCCACGGTGTCGTTTCATATGCAGGCACCGACTGTGAAGTTGAAGCTTTTTTTTTTTTTTTTTTGCTTTTAAAAACACAAATTGCTTGAAGTTTCCCTGACTTGACAGGCACCAGCATGTGGGCTACACACACACACACACACAAACAAGCCACATCTACCCCATTCACATACTGTCACATCGTCATACACATACTTGTATTCTTAGCCACACACACGATGACACACAATCACATTTTCTTCTCTCATCTCTCTATTTCTCTCTGTCACTTTATGTGACTCACTCATTCCTTCTTCTAATCCAATCCGTCCCAATCTCTCTGTCACTCAGTCTCACTCGTTCTGTCCTCTAATCCAATCTTCCCATGAGAAATTTAACAGAATACATATTTCCCCTTGTTTGGGAGGATTGGTGGGGAAAAAAAATAGTTTATTTGATGTGATGTCTGGGAATAAAATGCAACAATTTCACATCCCACTTCATCACTTAGCGTTCCCACTTCCATGGCTGAAAAGGTTCTTCCACAGCAATCCATATAAACACTTTCTGATCCAGCGCCTCTCACCAGTGGCCATTACGACAGCAGTACTCTGATCTGCCACAGCTATGCCGAGCTCTGGCAAAGTTTACACAACTACGGTCTTTTCAACACCTGGAGTTTGCTTCATCTGGACCAAGGAAAACAAACAAACCACTGCAACTTACTGAACCTTATGCATGTATTCTTTATCTTCTCTGGTGATCACAGAGAGCTAAAAAAAAAATAATCAGTAGACCGAAAATGGACCACATTTAACCAATCACATTTAAATAGAAATGCGACAAGGAAGAGGCAATTTAGAGTAATATCATGGGGATATGTAGTTTCTGTACTTCACTTCCTCTTTACTGGGGAGAAGCTATAATGGATAAAGTAAGACATAAGCTCTGGTTTAACTCCTAATTATATTCTGATGTATCAGCAAAAATAGCAGCATTCGCGTGGTGAAGTACATATATATTATTAATTATTTGAACAGCACCACACAGGTTAGATGTTACTGTAAACAGGCTCATCAGGGACAGTTGTGATCTCTTGTTAGGTCAGAGGATACTTTTGCCTGTCATTATGAGAGAGGACATCCACTCACATGACCACAGTGCTTCTCCGGTACAATTAAGCATCGGATGTTATAAGTATTTGAAATGACAACACATGCTGTCATTTTTTGGATGAGGAGAGTTTCTCCTATGCTGCTTATTGTCTTGATTCTAAATGCCTCAACAGTCTATTTTACAATACAGTTGGCCTGAATACTACATCTGCATGTGCTGAGATGCTTAACTGATGATTTTGTAGTATTTACCCTTCATCTTAACACTGTATCATTCATAAATCATCAGGAAGACTCTGAGAGATGCTCCTGTGTGTTCCTTTTGTGTGTTGAAATGGAAGTCTTCCCTCCTCTCTGCTGGTTTTTGTGTCAGAAAGCAGATTCATGGGGATTGGGGCTGGGACCGCAGTCACACTGACATTTTAAACACGTGTCGTTCGACCTGTGTCTTCACTTCACTCTTGTCTCTCTCTGTAATTTTTTTTTCTCTGTTTATCTACTTCTTCACTCCTTCTCTCCTGAGTGTCTGCCCTTGGTGGATGTGTGTTTGTCTCACCACAGTCCCGCTGATCGGATTCCTCGTCAAAAAGTTTTTCTGCATTTTGTTTCTGACAATGACAAGTTTCCAGAAACTGCTGAAGATAAGTGTGTGTATGTGCATGTGTCCAATCTTCATCCTCTTAGGCACACTGGATATGAAATGAAACGGGGACGTTTGTCACTGTTTCAGAAAGGCTCACAAGTGTTTTCTTATCGGACGCCTCGATGTTCAGGAAGAAATAATTTGTCAGTGCCTTCAAAACTGTTACAAATCACTTTACAAAAAAAAAAAAAACTGTTTTCAGTCATGGCTGTGGCTTAGTTAGATTTAAGCACATAAACAACTTAGTCAGGGAACAATCACAATTTGGGTTAAAATTACTACTTCATTAAGGTAAGGAGGACTGTTGTTGTCATGGTTACAAAAACAACCCTGTGATTAAGGTCAGGGAACAATCATGGAACTTGACTGTCAAAGGAACAAGAAGTAAACAGTGATCCTCCATCTTAACGTGCAGTGTTCTGTTGAAATTTTTGTCCAGCCTCGATCTCTCTGTGGACTTGGTTTCAGAAATTAGGTTTGAATGTGTGGCAGGTTATTATATAAATCAGAATTTAAAATCAAATCTAAGCTAAAGTCAGCTCTTTAACCTCATAGTCATCCATTAATTTCAGTTTCATTGTGCTACAACACATACTGCACGAATCTGTACTTCTACTTCTACTGTGCTTCTGTGAGTGAGTGTGTGTTTACAGCTAACTATCTATGCATCTGCTTACATGTGAACTTCAAACGTGTGTGTTTGCGTGTGTGTGGAAACCTCTGCATGCCTTTGAGTTTGTTGTGAGGATGCTTGCATGTGAAAATGTGGGTATGCATCCGTGTGTATGTGCGCATGTGTGAAACAAACTCCATCCCAATCAGCTTCAGCTTCAACTTCTGATCTCTACTCCTCTGGGAGCTCTCCAACTGATGTGAAAAGGGAGGGGAGCGCCAGAGAGACTGCGGCCCCGAACAGGGCCTCCTTGCTGGGGGAGGCGCGTTCAAAGGGCTCGTTTGGCCCCAACGGGACCAGCAAACACTGCTCATTTGCCACTGCAATTCTATTTTCACATCATTTCAATTTCAAAGAGCCTTCAGGCTACATTAGCATTTGGCTCGGATAAAAGAAGAGTTAGTGAAGGAGTGGAAGGGTGGAAAAAGGACGAAAGGGAGGAATAAAGAGAAGAGAGATGAGCATTTATTTTATGTGCTGATACTGCCACGGATGTTTTTTGGCAAGTGAGGGCACTTATCCTGTACTGTGTGAAGTTGTCTTGGTTTTTCACTTCAGGCAGTCTCAGTCTGTCTCACGTCTGCTGTCTTATTTGTCTACTACAGCATCAGCATCTTCTGTTGTCAGTGTTTACCAGCAGGCACGTGTACTGCTGCTGGGTCTCATGGACAAAATTTTTGCATACAGCAAATTCCATGATTTGTTGATCCATGAACTGAAAATAAGTAAATAAAAATCTTTGTATCAAACAGACATAAGAAATTAGCATTTAATCAAATGCCTCTCATTTCATACTATGAAAACACAAAAAAGGACTTGTAAGGTATTTTGGGACCTGTCATTAGAAACAGTCAGCTGGCAGTTCTAGAGATGATAAATTCTCTGACTCTTTAAAAACATTGTGCTAATACTCAACAACCATGGGCTCCCCTAAGCAACTGACTGAATTTCTAAAATGAAGATGAATAGATGCTTACAAAGCAGGACAGGCTGTACAAAGATATCAAAATGCTTCCAGCCTGAAACTTCCACTGTCCAACATGTCATCAACAGCGTCATTAAGAAATTAAGTTATTCAGTCATCAGGGGGAACTGTGGAAGTCAACACACAACCAGGACGACCAAGAACACTTCCAGGTAAAACTGCTCACCTGGTGGGCAGAAAGGCAAAGTGAAAAATCCCACAGGAGCGGTGGTGCACTGCTTCACTGTGTGGCATTGCCTGTGGGTAAACAGGGTCTGCATGGAAGACTCATCAGAAGGAAACCTCACCACAACAGTTACCGACTGAAATCTGCAAAGCAACAGCTGGATGAGCCAGAGCCGTTTGGGAAACAAATGTTATGGACAAATGAGGTTCAAACTGAGCTCTCTCTCCACAATCACCACAGGTGTGTGTGGAGAAAAAAAAAAGCATTTGATGAAAAGAACACCTTGCCAAATGTTACACATGGGGGTGGAAATTCTCTGGAGATGTGCAGCAGCCGTTGGCACAGGAAACATAGCACATACAGAGGTAAGAATGGATTCCACTGAATATTCTGGATGCAGATGTCCTGCAGTCAGTGAAGAGAGTGAAACTGAAAGGAAGTTGGCTTCTGTAACAGGAAAATGATCCGAACAGACCTCAACCTCCACCATGAACTACTTCAAGAAACGCCGGCTGTCAACCTCACAGACCCCTGACTTGAACAAAGCTGTTCAAAGAACAGAGAAACATGCTTAGTGTGCCATTCAGCCTGAAAATATCTCAGAACGTGAAGTGATCTGCACATTCTTAAATTTAAATTAAATGTAAGAATTAAATTAAATAAATTAAACTTCAGCACAGGCCACAATTACTGTCCAAAATAATCAAACAGTTCAAACACCTCTTTTAAACAATTTCAATAAAACATTGTAACCTTGCCTAGGATTTATAGTGGGACTTTCTTTTTCTCTTCAACGACATTTCCCAGCACTTTGCAATATGCTGTTATAAAACAGTCAGTGACTCAATGAATTTGTCCGCTTAATCATCTGTGAAGTGTATGTTGCATCTGGGTAAGTTCACATGCATTTTTGTTTCTTTCCTGTTTCCGTCTCTGCCTTCCCTTTCCATCGTCCCTCCTCTTTCCCTCTCTCCCCTTCACTGCCCCAGTGAAGCAGATGCCTTTGATGCCATGCTACAAATCACACATTTAGCTTTTCATCAATATTTCATCTATCCATCCCGGGCTCGGCTCTTTCTAGCTCTCTAAATCAGCACTGTGGCTGTGGGGCGACCGATGGGGACTTTGGAAGTTATTTGCCTCCCAGTTGAAAAGAAAACCAGAGCACGCTGGGGTCAAACTGTTGGGGCGGGAGGTTCAGATCAGTGGACAGCGTTTGACATGTAGTCCCAAGGATTATTTCAAATTAGAAGGCTTTCAGTCTCAAATCTTTCATGACTCTGCTGTCTATCTTGGTGCTGAAAGCTAATAAACAGCAGATTTTGATAATAGCAATAACACATCCATTCATGGCTAAAATAAACTCTTAAATAAAATCAGTTGGATTTCTTTACACTAAAAGCTAAGAGCTAAGCTAAGAGTCTTCCTGTCTGACATTTCAAATTCTAATGAAGAGAGATGATGGATACTGGAGGTGCAGGAGAGCTGAAAATCACCAGAAAGAGGCTGAGGTGAGGTGGAGAAGGACAGTGGTGGAGAGAAGATCACCTCCATTACTCTGAGGGCTACTTTAAAGTTTATATCACAGGGACGTCAAAGACTTAAAGGTTAAGTCTGGTGATATTTTATTTGTTTCTTGTTGTCAACAAATCCTACGAAGAAAATCCTAAACACCAATAAACTACTACTACAGACTGCGTGTATCCACAGCCTGATGTCATATTCACCACAGACTCACCAGAGTAACAACTGTGTAATAATAAGTGGCTGAAAACGCTCCACCACACATGCACTACTTTTTTTGTTCGAGTAAGTTTTCACAAAGTTACATTGTCCAGATGTTTAAAGAAATTTTGAGCCTCCTCTCATATCTTCATGACCAGGTTTGAAAGGTTAACATTCTCAGTAGAAACCAGTGAGCTCAGGACTGACAGCCACAGAGTAGAGAAGTCGAAGTTGAAGGAAACAACAAAGGAAAATATAATGCAAATAAAGCCAAGAAGGGGTTTAGAAGATATACTCAGCTGACAATTACAATAATTTCACACATTAAGTGTTAAACTGTGAGTAAGAAATGTTCAGTCCAGGAATTCCAACATCAAAAGGCCAAGAAGAAAGGTTTGCACTGTCCCATTCCACATCATTAATCACTGACATAATATTTCAGTGAAAGCACATAGCTGTTTTTTTCTCATACTCATATATTTGCAATTAATGAATTCCATTTCTAATAAAAAAGAAATGGAATTAATTCTCTAATAAAAAGAATACAAAGTGCTTTGTTGTTGTGTTTGATTTACCTTGCCCTAACATCCCTTGTTAGAGGCTAAAATCTAAACTTACTTCCCGACAGCAGCAGACATTACCAAAGTGAAGCAGGAAACACCCCGGAGGAACATTTCACATCCTTTTCTTTCTCACTTGCTTTGTTTATTTTAAAAAACAGGAAGGGTTGGGAGAGAGGAGGGAAGGAGGATAATGAGGCAGACAGAAATTGAGAAGAGGAAGCTTTAGAAAACCTGAAGTCGAAAGAGAGGAAGATTTTTTATTTTTTATTTATTTATTTATTTATTTTTGTTATGACATAAAGACAAGAAGCATGAAGGACCAACAAAAAGCTAGGTGTTGTTTTAAGTTTGGCTGCTTTTATTATCTATACTGCCACAGTTTGTGGGATTGAATGTTTGTTTGCTGTTCTCTGCTGTGCTGGTTAGTGGAGAGAAGGTTCATCATTTCTTCTTTGATATTTTTCTTACAGCAGGAGACTGGCAGTTAGAACAGGATATATTCCTCTACAGGTCTGTGCAGCGGCTTCAGTTTATCACCTGCATGACGTGTGTATGTTCCCATAAAGAAACACAAATAACTGATGTTCATCAAGGTTTCAATGACACTTTCTGTGACTATCATAGCTCAGTTAAAAGGATGCATTTAGAGTGCACTCATTCCTAATTTTGCAGATGTGTTGTTATCCCTCAGGAAACCCTACAGATCTGACATAAAAATAAGGTGGAATGATTTCTGCCCCTTCACCTCTTACATGATGTTGCTTGTGATTCCAAGCAGGTGATCATGAGGACAAGAAATCTTAATTTTAATTGCATTTAGAGGCATGACATTAACTTACACTCAATTTAAGACTCCACTTAGTTAAAACTAATGCAGTGTAATACAACAGCAGTGAAATAAATCCAACCCTAATGAAAGCTCTGATGTTCGGTTTTTGTGAAATATGTTTTATGTTTTGGTGTTGATTCAACTTTATGGCCATTATGGAAGATGAAGTTTGTATCGCAATGGACTGAGAGGTGTTAGATTTGAGACAAAATGTTATAAATGATCATGAATAAAAACGCTCATACAGTGAGAATGTAGTGCAGTTGCAAAAGAAACTCTGCTCAAATGGTTAAGAGCTGCTGTGTAATCGACAGCACAGACCGACAGAATTCAGGTAGACGTTTTTACAGACTGCTGAAGGGTAAAGGGAGGAGAGAAACAATGTGAAGCAGTGCTGTCTGACACAGTTTCTACAGAAATCTGAATATTTCAATGAATCTGTCAATCCTCTGACCCCGTGATTTTGATAAGAAAGACAAATCATGCCATTAAGTGGGACTAGATGTTACTACCCTACCACGAAACTACACACGGTATATACACAATGTGTGCAACAAAGCTATCAGGAGAGAGAGGGAGATATCAATCTCCATAGAATGTGCACACCCACTGCGTCCTGACAAGACAGAATGAGGCAGAATAAGAAATAACATTTACGTGGGTGGACCATGTAGAGGCCTTTAATTATAAAAGCGTATTTATGCTCACACTCATGGACATTTTCTAAAGACATTTTATCTCAAGTAATGTGTCCAGTGCCAAAGGCTTTCAGAAAACTATGTCCCATACCCAGTTGGCACCTGTGAAATTAATCTAAAATCGAAATTAATTGAAAATAAAGTGTTTGCACTTCTGTATATTATTCAGTCAGTAATTTTATTGTGCAGCTATAATTCCTCTGTGTAATTATGGGTGCACTGGCTGAACGACAGATTTAGCTCATTTATGTCTGGACATGTAGCAGAGGCTCAGCAGCGAAGGACCATCTCCTCAACAATCCTCAGATTGTGACACAATGTGTGTCAATGAGTGAGATACATTTTAGCCAAAGCTAACTAATGTTAAGTATCTCTACATCTATCTATTACCATGGCAAGTATATATATATTTTTTTCCCCACATGAAATTAGTGCTTGTCTCTGGAGAGACAGCATGGAGACCATCATGATACAATCATCCCCCTTTAGAGACCATTCTCATGAAATTCGCTTAGGTAGGTTAACAGCTCCCTGAAGCCAGAGAGAGGCAGGTTTTATATACGCTCCTCCCATAGTCAGATTTCTGCCTGGAAATAGTAAAGAATCAAGCAGGACCCTGGATGTACATCATGTAAGACCTGGACCACACTAAAGGGATCTGATGGTTGATCCAAGATAAATATCACCAACTTCTAATCCAGTTTCCACCTTCCTGGCTGCCACTGGCTCACCTCTCTGTGACTAATGGTTGGTGATTGTGGTTCAGGTAGAAAATGCTACAGCACAGCCCAAAGCCCGATCAATGCCCTGTGTTTGCATATCAGTCAATAGCGTCAGCAGTAAGGCTTGGCTAATTGATCTCCTCCTCCTTTTAAACTGGTCCATGGCTCAATGAGCACAGCCACTTAAGGCAACAATCCCAAATCAATCAAATAACACTCTAAAAAATATAATCTCCTTTAAAATTACAGACTACTTGCTAGGAACTCCACCAGGAACTCTAATCAGAATCACATAATCTCATACTGACTAATACAAGTCATACAAGTCAATAATAATCAAATAATAAGTACACAAGTAATAAGAACAGTATCTCAAGGTCCACTCAACGGCTGTACAAACATTGTTGTGGTGAAGACAAGACTGAATACAATATTTAAAAATAAATTTTAAGTGTTGTAAGTGGACGTTGGGGTAAAGTTAAAGTTGTTTTTTGTAGTGCGATTTTCTAACTATATGTAAATGTATTTTGCACAGCGCTTCATTAAGTTGACTCCATTAGATCCGTGTTTTCTGTTTTTAACTGCTTGTAACCAAAAGCTGAAGTCTGGATTTTAAGTGAGCATGATATTTCAAATCTGATTTCTGTCATCATCTGAATTATCGTTATCAGAACCCGGTTCAAAGTTCATGCAGACATGAAATGTATTAACTATGATCTTGTAGCCAAAGCTAAGTTAAAACAAGTAAAAGACTCTTCATTTAAGTCAGTCATCATTTTATAAAAGCTACCACAACATTTAGATGCAGCAATAACCAACAACTAATGGACAACTTTGACCCTGTCGTTTTAATTAATGTGGAAAAATCCAATCAATTGAAATTTTACTTCAGTCCAGAGGTATTAGCATTAACACAGCTTTTTGGCTCTTTTTGAGTGGCACATTATTGACACAAATGATTAACATTTCAAAGTCATAGTAAGTCCAGGTGGAGCTATTTTCACCTCGCTTTGTTGGGTAAATAAATCAATAGCAAGACTTCATATTTTTCTCTCTGTTAAGAAACAAATATCTTCATCTATCAGACAAATGAACTGTCTGTCTTTAAGAGACAATCAATTATCAAACTTAACAAAGTATGTAAGTATATAAATGAAAAAAGTAAATGTAATGTAAAAGTAACAACAGAGCAAACACATTTCAATTAACAAAATGACGTCAGTCTAAGGAAAAGGTTGAGAAAATATTGTGCGGATAGTTGTTCAGATTTGGTCGGTCAGTCCTCCTGTTTACATTCACCTACAAAACAGCCTTTTTTCCCCCTGGTGGAACAAGGCTCCTTCAGGTCCCCCTGCTATCAAATCCCCACACACAATGTGTATTTTGTGTGAGAGGCAAAGATAAAGAGAAAAACCGTGCTAGAATGAGAGCATGAGGAGTACAAAACAGTAAAATAACTATGACACTCATTCCCCTGCCAGCTCCATTTCCAGGCAGTTTGGTGTTTGTCTTGCCTCTTTACCAATATGTACTCTGAATGGTCCCCGAACAGACAAACTCTGTTGAGACAGATAAAAAGACAATTGGCACAGAAAGGCAAGACTGAGAGGTGTGTGAGTGAGAAAGTGACAGAGAGGAAGCGAGACAGAATGATAAAGAAAGTGAGGTGGGTAAAAAAAAAAAAAAAAGAAGTCAGAGAGCAAGGTAACGACACAGCAAAGGTGAGGGAGTGAAAAAGAGAAAAGTGAGGACATGGTAGAGTGAAGCAAGGGGGATTACAGGGAGAAGCAGAGAGTGACAAAGTGGCGTTACAGCAGACAATGGCAGTACTTCACTTAATGGAAGGCTTTGCTGGATGTGTCTGTCTTTTTTGTTTGTTTTAGTCCACACAAAAAGAGCCACTTCTGAGAAATCAGAGGCCTTCAAAATGCAAGGTTCCCGTCCAGCTTCCAAAAGGTGGTTTTATAGGTGAGCAAATTACCCTCAGAAACCCTTATTAGCGACAAAAGATAAAGCACAGGTATTTACAGCCAGTCAGCCTTTCTTTGTCTGTTTCACACTTTCCTTTCCTGTTCTTTCCTTCACCTATGTATCGGGCTGTAATTGTAGAGTCATTTATGAAGCTATGCTTTTTTTTTTTTTTTTTTTCAATGACAGCTTCAGTAATTCTACCACTTTACTAGTTCAAATTACATGTGGGTAGTTAAGGCTTGCCAGAGAGGGCATAACGATTCTGAACCATTACTGATTAATAATGGCTGAGGTTTTTGAAAAGCCACATGGACACACGCCTGCTTCTACCTGGAAAACTACTACCATTAATTTGATGATGCATATCCTCTGGTCAAACTCAATGTTAAAAACGTGTATGTAAAGCTGCCTTTCTAGGTGTAGCAGCAGAGCCTGCATCTTATCTTTGCTGTAGCCTACACCGCTGTTATGCTGTAGCTGAAATGCAAACACTGAAAAACACTTTGAGGCTCCTCCAGATACCACAGACAGACTGCAAGACTGATTGTTCTGCTTCTATTCTCTACAAGAATAGAAGTTTCCATGATTTCTGATGGTGAAGACAACACTGAAGAAGATTTAGACAGGCTCAGTAATCTGCTGTTATTCAGTGACACACATCTAACAAGTAGGGTGGATGATTGTGATAAGTATGTCAAGGCTACGAGAAGGATTTTAAAATGCACAGGGCAGCATCAGAGTCGGATTGGCAATTGTGAGTACTGGGACAAATCCCCCAAGCTACACCATCTTAGCTGCATCTCAGCTGGGTATGCTGTGACCCAAAGTCCAGGTGTGTAGACCCTCCTGCTGCTGAGCAAATATGGAGAAATGCAATAGGCCACCCATCCTGGATGCAACAGCTTTTATCCATTATAACAAGATTAATTGTATAAGTTTCTTCTCAGGACGTGATAAATTTGTATGTCATGATAATATGATTATTATAATTATTGGATGGTGGAAGGAATACTTCGAGGATTTCCTCAATCCCACTGACACGCTTTCCGTTGAGGACACAGAAGCTGGGGGCTCGGCGGTGGACTTATCCATCACCCAAGCTGAAGTCACTGAGGTGGTTGAAAAGCTCCTTAGTGGCAAGACACCAGGGGTGGATGAGATCCGTCCCGAGTACCTCAAGTCTCTGGATGTTGCAGGGCTGTCTTGGTTGACACGCCTCTGTAACACTGCGTGGCTGTCGGAGACAGTACCTCTGGAATGGCAGACAGGGTGGTGGTCCCTCACCCTGGCATAGAATTTCCCAGGGAGGGAGGGAAAGTCTATGCCAGGGTGTTGGAGAGGAGGATTCGGCCGATAGGTGAACCTCGGATCCAGGAGGAACAATGTGGGTTCATGGGAGTTCGCCCAACCAGTCCACATGTGTTTTGTGGATCTGGAGAAGGCGTTCGACTGTCCCTCGTGGCATCCTGTGGAGAGTGCTCTGGGAGTATGGAGTCCGGGGCCCTCTGCTAAGGGCTGTCCGGTCTCTGTACGGCCAGAGCAGGAGTTTGGTTCGCATTGCCGGCAGTAAGTCAGACCTGTTTCCAGTGCATGTTGGACTCCAGCAGGGCTGCCCTTTGTCACCGGTTCTGTTCGTAATTTTTATGGACAGAATTTCTAGGCACAGCCAGGGGCCAGAGGGAGTCCGGTTTGGGGACCACAGGATTTCATCTCTGCTTTTTGCGGATGATGTTGTCCTGTTGGCTCCGTCAAACCAGGACCTTCAGCATGTACTGGGGTGGTTTGCAGCCGAGTGTGAAGCGGCTGGGATGAGAATCCGCACCTCCAAGTCCGAGGCCATGGTTCTCAACCGGAAAAGAGTGGCTTGTCCTCTCTAGGTTGGAGGAGAGTTCCTGCCTCAAGTGGAGGAGTATCTTGTATCTTGTATCTTGGGGTCTTGTTCGCAAGTGAGGGAAGGCTGGAGCATGAGATTGACAGGCGGATCGGTGCAGCTTCCGCAGTAATGCGGTCGATATACCAGTCCATCGTGGTGAAGAAGGAGCTGAGCCAAAAGGCAAAGCTCTCAATTTACCAGTCAATCTACGTTCCTACTCTCACCTATGGACATGAGCTTTGGGTCATGACTGAAAGGAGGAGGCCCCGGGGAAGACCTAGGACACGCTGGAGGGACTGTGTCTCTCGGCTGGCCTGGGAACGCCTCAGGGTTCCCCCGGAAGAGCTAGAAGAATTGTCTGGGGAGAGGGAAGTCTGGACGTCCCTGCTTAGACTGCTGCCCCCGCGACCCGGCACCGGATAAGCGGATGAAGATGAAGATGATAATATGAATATATCTTGTTATAATGAGAAGGTATTATATTACATCATATGGTACTGATCCATTTTTCTTTTTCTGGTACGGCAGCAGTAAATGGTGGAGAACAGAAAAGCTTTTAACCTGGAGTTAAAGGAAGTCAACGTTGGGACGAGTCATATATTTAGGATTTTTTGTAAATGCTGTTTTTTCATGTTTAGTTTGGACTCTGGGAACTTTTAGCAGACTGTTACCAGATGACTTGAGAGGATAAGAGAGTCAGAGATGTATTTTTTACTCCATACAAGTCCCATTAAATCCTATTACACCTTTAAACAAGTCTCAGTGTCACAATTTAAATGGGTGTGAGTGTCGTGCGGTTTAGAGTTACAGCCCTGTGTAACTTTTCTTATTGGTAAATTATGATCAACAACTAATTCTCTTGTTGTCTGTGTTGAGCTATACTTTCTCACCCACCATCTGCGCTCCCACCCTCTCCCCCAACCCCTCACTCCTCTGTCCATTTTTTGATGACCTGTGAGTCAGTGGCCAATGAAAGACAAAAGGTAAAATGGATATGGATTTTTCTCACTCAGCCAACCATCCCCGGGATGATTAAGTAGTTCATCAGGCAGAAATATAGAATTCTTCCCGGCGTGCTCATCGACCTGTCCTATAGATACATTAAAACGTCGGCAGGAAATCGTTGCAGAATACACCGCACTACACATCGACTGCAAGCCTCTCCGGCTCCATTGATCTCTGTTGCATCTGTGTATGCTTGTGTGTCGACTATGGGCATCCCAAGAGACTTGAGCCTTGTTTAAGAGACGTGAACTGTCACACGCGTACAAACACACGACTGCTGGTAGAGAGCCACCTCTTCTGTACAGTTGTTAGTGGAAGTTTAACTACACTGTGAAGTGGTAGCAGTTTTAAGCGTTTGAAGAAAACACTGAAAACTACAATGTGCTTCATTTTCTTCTCAAATACAGGAAGAAAGTAATACATGTTAAATATGCACATGGTAATTCTAGAAATAAGGGCTTTTCTTAATAATAAACTGACTATATTTTTTTACTTATTTCCCTGGCAATTTGTTGCTTATTTACAGGTCCAGCAGAGTAACACTGACATTCATCTGGAGTCATGTTTCCGGCCACCTGACAAATACACTTCCAATATTTACTCTCCTTTTAGCTCTGTTTTTGCTCTCCCCCAGCTCCAGAGAGAAGTGTCTGGCTCTTAGCTGCTAAATGTTCCGCTGCTGTTCTGGTGCTGAGCAGCAGCATACTGGTGGATAATCAGAGCGTTTTCAGGGCAAACAGCAGCTGATGATACCACTAACACAGAGTCAGAACTGTAAACTTCTTGGCAGAAATCAAGACCAGGCTGACAATTTAGTGTGGTTTCACGTTACCTTTCCCTTTAAGCATAGCAATTCAGTCCATTGTCAGTAGAAAAATACTGACCAGTTGCAGCTAGTCACTATGTAAAGTGTTAAATTAAATCAAATAGGGTGCAGGGCTTTATTTAACAGTGGGAGAGACAAACAGGCTTTTATTTGGGTTAGCCTTATAATAGAGACAGGCCTTTTGTTTCCCCAGCTCCCCAGTTCATACTAGGGAGCAGTATTAACTGGGGAGCTGTTAATACTAATTTCCCCTGCTCCCCAGTCAATACAAACTCAAAACTTCCTCCATGTTTACCTTTCATCCTGATAAATTCAGTAATGTCCATTCCCACAGCACTAATTCTATCAGTCTACTCTTTTTCCCCCTGAAGAACATTAAGCTGCTATTAGAGATGGGCATTTCAAACAACAGTACCTCCCAGTATTCATTTTGTTCGTACTGGTCATGAGCAAATAAAGGAATTATTTTAGACTGCAATTATTTGAATACTGGCTTTTAAATGAGATTTAATCGTATTTAGAAAAAGACAACTTTACCGCCCACAGTGGTAGTAATAAAAATACACCAGAAAGACAGCAGTGCTCACTGTTGTGCCATCTTACTCCTCCTTGGATCTCATGCCATGTTCATGTCATATGGGCATTATCATAATTACAAGTTTCTGAATTGCGAATGGCTTCATGTCAACATCCAACTTGTAATTATAACTGGGAAACTAGGACTTTTCTGAGAGGTCTGATCTATCCGACATGGCTCTTCATAACAAGGAAGTGCCTGAAAATCAAGCAAACGTGGATGACCAGCATCAGCCAAAGTCCACTGTTTAATGTAATCAAACTGTTTAATGAATATTGTATTATTATAAACACTGTTAACCCTCAGTCAACCAACTGAGCAACCACCCTGAGATGTTATGAAGACCCATGTTAACTTGGGAATCTTTCCCATCTCCACTATCTCATATGATGTGAATATGGCATAAGTGGATAACTGAAACACTGAAAATGATGCAAGATTGTCTCATTTTTCTACAAACAAAATCTTATGCCATCAGAATACTTTGAAAGATGTTATAATAACATTAGAATTGCACACACACATTGGCTGTAATGTGCATTATAGAGGGTGCAGAAATTGTGGACCCCTGACACCAGCTTATTATGTGCCTGGAATAATAAATATCCATACTCCCAGTCCAGCTCCTTCTGAATGATTCAGGAGGCACAGAGCTACCACCCCCATCCACCCAGGGATAGTAACTACTCCAACACTGCTCCTGCATCTATGCTACATAATCACTGCAGCAGTTGTCACAGCAGATATCGGCTAAATACGTTTACTGTCTACAGCATTCAAATTCTATATTGTATATTATGCTTGTGCTACCAAAATGACATGATGGAAATGACTTATTATGACTCAGCCTGCAGTAGCACCACAGCTGTAGCCACATCAGAAATCCTGCATTGGGATGCAGTGGAATAGTCCATTGGGATAGTTGTCATGGCAGAAACCCCCTCCACTGTACCTGTCAGCAGTAAAGGAGCAATTTACACTAAAACATTTCAATGTTCTACATTCAAGGATTTCATCTAAAACTGTAATTATGTGGCTCCATCTGGGCACCTGCTAAAAAGTAATGTATTTGCTTTATGTCTCAATACAGAGCAACATTAGACAATCACTCAAATGGAGAGACAGATCTGTGGTAAGGCTTTAAGTGTATCTGCAGCTGGTTTTCGAAAGTCACATTTAAGCACGCCAGAGCTACCTTTTTAAAGAATTAAAGACTAGCTTAAACGAAATAACTCGGCCTGGTTCTGTACAGCTGATAAAGATCTGGAAAATGACACCAGAAAAGTAATTGTTCAGGGACCTCTATCCCCACAGTTTATATGACACATGGTGTAACTCAATCCTGTATCAATTAAATAGCAGGTAGGTGTTTTATGATGACAAAATAAGACATTTAAGAAGTTATTTTAAACTTACAATAAAGACAGCTGCAGACCTTGTAAGACACCAGAATTGTCTTAATTGCTCAGGATGTGTTGATGGCTGTAATTAATGTCACATTCCTGTATGCTTTTTTTTCTGCACTGAATGAAAGAAATATTTAAATCAACTGATCAGTTTATTATTGTCAAATTAGCAGCCTTATATATATATATATATGTATATATATGTGTATATATATATATATATATATGT
>JBBMJY010000022.1:24360019-24389114 GCA_037833715.1 Toxotes lorentzi
ACAACCACTTTGACAGCACTGCTGTTATTATTATTATGAAACAGAGCAAATAAATGGACTGGATAAGAATTAAGGGAGGGCGGAAGAAATGGAGGAATCCCTGACAGATCTGAAGATCTCATTACATTACACACACACACAGACAGACAGACACACACACATATACATTGTCCTACAGGTAATTCTGCTGTTGCCATGGAAGCCATTTCAGTGAGCCCACACTCTATCTGAAGATCATATGTTGAGCTTGAGAGCTGCATGGATAACCAGCATTACTAGTCTGATGCTGTCTTTTTCTTTCTCTCTTTCTTAACCACAGTGACATAAGCAAAGCCTGTTTTGCCACATTGAATCAAACTGTTGCTATAATGAAGCACCAGCTGCAGCAGAGGCTGAAAACTGATCATAAGCTATGCTTTATCCTGAGAGCAAGTTGGTACCAAGCAGCATTGCAAGGTGCCAAAAACCAAATAACTGAACAAACAGTCAAAAGATATCACATTTCAAAGCAAACTATTGTACATTCAAACCCAGACTGAAGTGCACCCACAACTGAGCTCACAATATACATGAGGTTGTGCCAGAGACCTGTGCCACTGTTCACAACACATCCATGATTTAACTAAATCAGCTGCAGTGGGTTGGAATTGGAGACCATTGGTAGGAAATGATCATCATCATAGTTAAAAAAAAAAAAAAAAACGCTATCAGTAGGAAACTGGAAGTAAAAAGATGTCTCCCATGTCCAAGCCTGATGTTTTGTCGACCCGTTCATCCACCTTGGCCTCCTTTCATTGTGGACTCAGGCTCATTAAAAACATCATGTTACTGACAGACCTTTGCTCCTGACAGTCAGCATTCACTATTCACATGGTCCGTACGAGTCCTTCAGTTAGTATTAAAAATATGTAGTTTTTTAAAATAAGCAATTCATCTTTCATGGGAGGACAGTCTGGAAATGGTTTGACTCTAACATAGGACTAAACAAAAGCTATGAAATACAATACAGAGTCTGGTCATCACATCACCGAAGTCCAAAAACTAAGCCAGTTCCATTCACCGATGAAGACCAGTGAAACCTGACTTAGATTTTTTCAGCCCAGGTGCCAAGTACAATTTTCAAGTTGATGAGAGGTCGTGAGCATTGTGAACATTTTGAAATTATTGTACATTTAACACTGTTGAGAATTGTTGATCATACGTACAAAGGGTTAAATAACTGTGCACTAATAGAAATTTAAAGGTGCATGTTGCATCATCAATGAGCAGCTGAGGTAAAGATACAGCTGAAGCAATCAAACAATAAAGTGACTGAGAGAAAAAGCTACCAAGATGGAGAGATAGACAGACTTTTACATAAATACTTGTAAAAATTGTCCTGATACAGTACGTAGCTGCAGCTACTTATGAGAGAGTGTATTTTTATTTATTTATTTTTTTTTACCCTCTTCTGTCCCTCTTCTCTGCAACAATTTGACTTGAGCCCTCTTTTATAGCTCAACAGCCACACGGAGGATTGCTCCGGTGAATAAATGTTGCCTAACACTCCTTGACCTGTCTTCAGACAGAGGAGGCAACTTAACTCTCTGTAGGCAACTTCATTTAAGGTTTCCTCCCCGCGGACCTGAAGGGTGATGTCAGACTTAGTGAATCTTTTGCACACTTTCCCATCTCATCTCCACTTCATCTACAGTGGCATAATAATCAGTGGAATGAACAAAGGGAGAAAAGGCAGATTGCCCAACTGCAATAGCCTTATTATGACAACCTTTAACAGTGTCGCCTTTATTCACTCACTTATCTCTGCACTGTCTCTAAATGCTCTCAACCTGTCAAATTCATTGCCAGGGAATTTTTGATCATTAACTCTCTTGGTCAGATGGCACAATTATTTTATGTCACACTGCTGATGAAAGTGTTGTGGGTTTACTCTAGTGTATATTGTTGTCCAAAGACCACAAACTTCTGCACCAAAATGTATGGTAATCAATCCAACAGCTGACATTTCGGTCTGAATCCCAAATGTTATGGTGATGCTACAGGAAAAGTCTGGGGAGCGCTCAGGACATTAGGATGTGGTTGTTTGGTGATTATGAACAAAATGTTCAGCTGTTTACAGCTTTTAGATGTAAAGATATTTCACTGGAAATCCACTAAGGTGAGTCGGCTCCATTCTCTGGGACCACTGATTTCTGTACAAAATTTCATGGTAATTCATTTGATAGTTGTTGGCAGACCAACATTTCTATCCTCAGAGCCACAGTGCTGAGGCTAAAAAGTTTACTTTCACATGCTGTTTGAAAACAAACATAATGTAAAGGAAACTGCCCTTTAAAGCATTTAAACCTGCAGCAAACATAAGTAAGCAAAAAGTACTTACTTAAACACAAACCACTATCGTCCCCTAAAGCTAAACAGGTTGTTTTCATACATAAAAGCTTTTTTTTTTTTTAACCAATATACAAAAGAAAAATTATAATTAGTAGTAAAAAAATAAAGTGTGTCAATAATTCTTCATATTCCAACAAGCAAAAGCAAACTGCTGACATATTTATCACAGCAGAGGGTGGAGAAACAATAGAAAGTGAAAGCTTATTAAAGCTCATAATGTGCAGATAGATGAGCAACATATTTCAAGGCTGGTGGTCTTCCTCAGGTAGCATCTATGTGTTAATACGGATTTTCCATTCATGCAAGGAAGAACCTTCCATTTATGTTTTTGTTGGTTTTCCTGGTTATAAGTAGCTTTACACTTTGATGTGGACACAACAAAACAAACAAAGGAAGTTGTGACATTTACTGTTTGAAATTATGGTAACACTTTTTTTCTGAACAAGTATGTTTCATTAAATGTATTTAGTCATTAGTGCGATCTGACACAGGCGATTTTCACTTATTTCAGTTAACACATGCAGTGGAAATCTATTCTGGTGAGCATATATTTATTCATGAGTGAGGAAACACAAGTCAAACTACATCATAATGTGCACACTCTCATTTTAAAGTAACTATGAGGATTATTCAGACAATGCATATCACCAACATTTATCAGCTGAAGTGATGAATAGCATGAGACTAGAATTCCAGGACTGATAGATGGAGAGGAGCCTTTGAATAAATCAATACATTCTAATCAATAATATCATCATGAACTCATAAAGTATGGTTTTTACTTTTATGATGAAGTCAGGGGAGAACCATTTTACTCTGTAGGACGGTTCATAGGCTACTGATGAGAACATGTTACTTGTCAGCGTCGAGTCTTAATGAGGCTATTCCATCAGACCACACACACACACACACACACACACACACACACACACACACACACACACACACACACACACACACACACACACACTCACAGAGCTGTGAGCTAAACACAAGAAACAGAGACGATTAAAAGAAAGCTCAGATTCCTATTAAATACTAATCTTCACCATGACTATCTCTCTAAATATCTATCTCAGCTCTGTCCATCCTATTTTTGGCATCTTATCTTGCCCTCGCTCTCTCACACTTTTCATACCTCTCCCATCACACCTTAAGCTTCCAAGGCGCCGGGATTTAGAGCAGAACTCTTTTCTCCAGCCTCTAATCTAAACCTTTAATAAAGCTCTGAGCAGTGTATTACGCTTCATCCAGGCTATTAAACATTCTCTCTGAGTGTCTTATGTTATTCAGCCTCTCACTCTGTCAGAACGGGCCGTTGTGCAGAGGCAGACCCACAAAGGGAGAGGCTGAAGGAGACAATTACAATAACACTGATTTTTAATAAATGATTACAGTAACTTTAATACGCTGCCCTTTCACTAAAAAGAAAAAAAAAACACAGGTTCTTGGTGAAAGCAGTTTATTACGACTCATAATTACGTTTTATTGTGAAGCGACATCTAGTGGTCATGTGAGGCAGCATCAGTCTCTGAAATGGCTTAAAACTACATGTTTACGTTCAGGTGACAGAGCCCTCTAGTGGCTGTAGTAACTATAACGCTGGACTTTAACAGGGGAAACTGATGTTTGTGTCATGTTTCAAACTAATAATTAGAGCTGTTTCTTTTAATCATGACAACGATCCTTCTATTACCTTAACTGCGTGTTTATTATGGTAACCATGACAACTTAAGGTCCTCTAAAAAGTACTTACTTAAACACAAACCACTATCGTCCACTAAAGCTAACCAGGTTGTTTTCATGCCTAGACCTAACCAAACCTTTATCACAGTCTTGTCACATTGTTAAAGGGGTTAGTTATTTATATGTATTAAAGTATTTTCAACATGTTTATGTAAGACATATCTCCCGCCTCTGAGGAAACTCTCCTGTGGGTCATATCAGAGGACAGGGACAAATGGCTGTTAAGGTTAGAGGACTTGTTCAACCTTGAGACAGACAATGCAGCTCATAGGATGGGAGGGAATGTAAGGCCACAGATATACTTCATGTCACACTATCTAACTGGTACTCTGAGTGCTGACTACTGTGAAGGAAAGGAAAGGACAAACTGTAATAGCTTTAAGTTTAGGGGAAAATGATAGAAGAAAGGACTGCTGGATGGGAGCAATGAGAAAAAGATGCAGAGAAAAGAAAAAAAAGGAGATGAAAATGAGAGAGAGAAAGAGAGAGGGAGCTATCATCTTTAAGTAACAAGGGCCCTTGACTGAACCCCCCCCCAACCCCACCACCCATCACACACACACACATACACCCTCCTCCTTAGTGACTCAGTCACCACAGCAACGGAGCAGAGGGTAAATCAGTGTGGCGATTGCCCTAGGACGTGTCGTGCATGGGAATGCGGAGTCCCTGCTGCCACCGTGGTGTGGCATACACAGGTTTGCACACACACACACACACACACATGCACACACACATATATACAGGGCCACACATCAGTATTAGTGGCCATGATCAACCCTCCTGAACCTCCAACACCACACACCAGAACCCAGTTATCTCAGTCTTTGATGTCATGAAGCATGTAACACTGACATACTGTAACCTACCTTAATCTGTAACTCATATGGAAAACATCACTTATAGCATTTGCTTGACAGAATGGTGTTTGTTTAATATTCATGCCGCCCTCAGTCTGTCTCCAGTCAGAATTAGAGTGGAGTGTTTTGTTTTTTTTTTTCCTTGACATGACTCCATATTTGCTGATTCCATTAGCTGGAAAGTAACATTTTGTATTTAAACACTAATTTGCCTTAAAAGCTGTACCAGACAGCTTGACACACTGGAGGAGGATGTGTGAAGTTTGAAGAGTTTATAACCCACAAAATCCTTTAGGGTGACACCAGTAAATTAAATGTCCTCTTCTCAGTGTGTTGGAAGGAGGAAGGTTTTAACAAGTAAATATGGAAGCTAACGTGTGCCAGTGAAACGGACTTTACATCAATCACTTGACTTATAGATAGGTAAAAATGAATAATGTCATACACACTTAAATGAAAGTTTAAGAATTATCATTATTTCTACAATGAATACATTTAACTGTTGTGTTTAAATATTGAGTGTTAATTAATGAATACATTAATGTTTATGGAATATTTGAATTTACTTCTGAGCATTTTTTGAACTCACAATTAGGGCTCTGCTCCCGTGTTTACACTTTATGTTTGATCCACTTTAAAGATGGCTTTCATTAAATCAAAGACAAACTAAAGACAAACTTTAATTGGCCACCTCCAGTGTGTGCCTGTTACTTCTCTTTGCTTTGGGCCTTAAGTTTTAGCATGTGCATGAGCTGCATTTATTTAAATTAAGACAGTAAAATGTGGACATTAGTGTGAGTGTATAAATAGTGAGAAGGGACAAAGAGCCTCATGGGAAGACACAACAGTAAATGCAATTAAAGAAAAGCTTTAAAAGCAAATTATTTCTTTTAATTAAATTGTGTCAACCAAAAACTTTCATACCACCTTAATATAAGAGTAATCATTTACACTGCCCTTGTGGCTATGGAAATTTTGGAAATCTTCCCTCAGTACCCTAAGATTTTTAGCCTAATTACTTGTCCTCAAAGACGATGACTTCATCTGTCGCATGGTACCTCTGGACTTGTGTTTTATTCCTCTTTTACTTACCAGAGACTCACTTGTTGTAAAGATAAATGGAGCAAAGTCAGCAACCATGTTAGTAAGAAGACTAAAGTTGTGCTGCATCACATAGGACATACACTAATGATTTGCCATTTGTACTAAGCCAGTCTGTTTAAGCTGTCATCCATCCATTAGATATACCACATATCCTTTGGGGGTCAGTCAGGGGCTGAAGCCAATCCAGCTGACATTGGGCAAAAGGCGGGGTACACTCCGGTCGCCACAGGGCTGACATATAGAGTAAACAGCCATTCACACTAACATTCATACCTACAGGCAATTTAGAGATATGTGTGAATGGATGAATAGTTATCAAAAGCAGCCATAGCCACAACATGTGGACAAAGCCAAAAGCATCAACTGCTACACCTGTACTGAAACTCCATCTTCAAAAATTCAAGTAAAAAGACATGTTGTCAGAATGAATAATGATCCCTGAGAAGATCTGTGTAAAACCACAACAGAAAAGATAAATAGAACAGCCCTTAAAAGCCCTATGTGTGTAACAGTAGAAACAGTAATCTCTGCTTGTTTACTGAATGCTGCTGTATGAAATTAACCCTCAAATCCATCCATGCAACCAAATGCTTGGAGCATGTTACAAATGCAAAGAGGGTACGCAGCTCTACCTCTTCTAAATGGACCAGGCTTCTCAGACACAGCCTGTGATAAGTCACTATCGCCTACAGACAGCATTAACATACCGTATTCCTCCTGGTAGAGCATCAGTGTAAAGTTCTGCATTACAAACATGTGACCTCACTTTAACAAAGTTGACAGCAAGCAACTACTTAAAAGCCTCACAAGCTCTTACAGCTCAATAAACCAGCATGCCTGAAGTGTTTTTGGACTCCCACCCACCTGCTGGAGCAACCTCAAGAATCTCATGGGGTGTGTACTCAATATTTCTGGCCTAGATACATAAGTACAATTTCAAAGTCTTGGAAACCACATAATCCAAGTGCAAACTGGCTATTCACTTTTCATTCTGACTTTTCACCAATAAAGACATTTACAGAAAGCTAAGATTCTGTTAATGTATCATCCTGTAGCACATACTTAGACCAAATCTTCAGGTCAAACTGACTGAACAGTGTCACTGAAGGAGTTAGTAGCATTTAGCAGGGGAGCCTGCAGTCTTATTAAGAGACTGCAAAGCCAGAGCAACAATCATAATGTGATAACACAAGAAGTTGGCTGCTGAGTTATGAACAGAAGGAGTTTTAACGAACACAATGAACATAAGACTGATGTACTGAAGTTCATTTGAACGGTGATACAATCACTTTGTTGAGAAAAAGGCCCACGAATACTTCGAGTATACAGCTAAACTGAGTACACCCCTGTGCAATGTCAGGAAAAAGTTCAATGATTCAAAACTGTACCAAAAAGACAGTAATTGTATTCTTTTTAAGTTGACTTGTAGAGTATTTAATCTTATGTACACACTACGGTTAAGGTTAGACAGACTACACTGTGCTAGTGCTTTCAGATTTGTGTATAATAACTCAGAAATCCATATTTTCCATACTGTATTAAGAACATTTTGAAGTTTCATCCGTGAATATATTCGTGTAATACTTAATTGGAGGCATTTTCTGCATCTGACCTGCTAGCTTGCATCTATCTTGTTTTGCCATAGTAGAACGTAATGTGTGCCAATCCAAAAAACAAACATCCATGGACAACTGGGGGCTCCTTTTAAAAAAGCAAAACTTACTTCAAAATGAATTCAAGAGATTTATTTGGGATATACTGGAGTTATTTCACCAGTATTGTTTAGTGTTGCTTACACTCCCTTAGGAGAAAAACAAGCCAATCAGCATCTACCTTCAACCATACTTCAATTAACAACATAATGTGATTAAATTAAGACAAAAGAAAACATTTTAGTTTTTCACATGAACTGAATGTAGGAAATAGGATTTGTATTTAGTCATTATTTCATTATATTGACCAGGGGTGTACTCAGTTTTGCTGTATCCAGTAATGCAGAATTTCCACCTCTAGGATCAAGTGTTCTGCTGCTGTGGAAGCTTTATTGAGTCCTCCACGGATAAACTAAAATTTCAAATCAGATTACGTCGTCTAAAAAGCAGCTAACTAGAACGCCAGAGGCTGTCAGAATTAATCAGAATGATGACTACGTCAAATACAAAACAACCCTTCTCTGACACTCTCTGCCATGCCTGAGAGTTTAGAGTACATCTAACATTCATACAGCATGTTGGCCCTGTATACAGCAAGGTGGCAGGGAAGAGACGTGAGAATAATCTGGTTTCAAACATCTTTTAACGTATCTCCAGGAATTAAGGGACACACAACATTATTTCTCCATGTTGTTGCAATGAAACGAGCGTTGACAGGACTTCTTTCTGTCAATGCTACAGTGACACTGGACATGCTTTGATGAGGAGTGTTCAGGGATTAAAATTTCATTTATCTGAACTTTGCCAACACAACCTAGCAATAAATCAGGGCGGTGTCACACTTATGCATTTGGTGTCAAAGTAGAATAATAAACAGTGGGTTGTAATTGGATATCACTTGCTGCTTATCAAACATAGGAGATGTGAGTGTCATTTATGTGCAGTAAATGTTACATTTTTGGGCAAATCAGTACTTAAAGACAAGTTACTGAATTTGGAAAATAGCTCTGCTCCAACTGGATGGTATGAAAACCCAGGTTAAAGTGCATCTTTTGAATTATTATCCTAATTAACATTTACTGTTATACAATATAACATGTTCCTTGAGAAAGAAATAAAAAAGAGAAATCAGTCTCAAAGTGAGATGTAGGTAAGAGCTCTGTGAGCCGTCAGGGAATCACATCGACTCACAAACAGCATATCAGACTCTGTACTTACAACTAAAAAGGCTGCTTCTCTCCAGAGCTGTTTTAATAACAGCATGTTCCTGATGCTCTATGTTGTCAAGCCTTAGCTGGTAAGAAACTTTTACACAACAGTGTGGAATGCAGATCTTTCAATATCAGATTTATCACACATCCATGCCCAACAATGTAAGCAGCTATTTCATTGACTGACACACTGACCATGGAGGGTTCTTGCATGCATGTGTGGTACATATTTATGTGAAGCAACTGCAGAAAACTCAGCACTCCTTTTCAGGCCCAAAGGAACAGATGTAATAGATCTCAAAGTAAAACCTGGGCGCAGGAGGAACGGCAATCAGTTACACCTCAAGCATCTGGAAAATACGTATTAGAGGGAAACATATTACTCCAGCGCACATGGGAACAGAGGTTTACACTAACCTATAAGCAACAACTCTACTGTAACCTTGTGCTAATGTAACCACTGCTCCTCTCCTCAGCACCAACATCAGTTGATTAGAACACAATCAATGTGTTCTAATCATTCGGTGCACATGCACCAGAGAAGAAGGGAGAAGGGAGAACGGGGAAAGAGGGAAATGAGAGGGAGAGACGGTAAATTTGGCGCCTGGCACATGCTAATGGATAGTGCCAATTTAAGGATTAGCAGGGGGAAGGAGAGGGAGCAGTGTATCCATGCATTGCCACCAGACAGCGTGGCATTTTGAATGGGATTCCTTGGGACTGCAGAAGAGATACTGGTGGCAACACTAAGGCCAGCACATGGAGGGAACATCTAACTGGGTGCTGTACACTCCATATTATAGTCATGTTGTCAAGAAGGAGAGAGGCTGAGGAACAGCCAAAGAAGAGAGGGTCAGAAGAACAAAAACCGAAAAAGAAGAGCTCCATAATCATCGGTGAGAGCTGAAAGGCATGAAGGTGGATGTGGAGGTTGCTCTATTTGTCTAGAATTGCTTCTTCTTGCTTTAACTCATGTGATCCATGTGTGTCACTTACAGATCTTCTTTTAGACTAAATGTGTGAGTGTGACTTGTCATGAGGGTTTTTTTTCCCCATTATAACATCATCACTCTTTATGACTCTCCAGCATAAAAAAGCTCAAATCAAATCATTTCACAGCTCTACTTTGCAGTGAATGGTGTACATTCCTTACTGATTATGGTTTAGAGGCAGGATCTCAAAGGGATATTTTATGTTGCTCCCATACCACTGAATCATATCACTGTAGTTATTTACTGAAATGGTGAAGAGATGGTTATACTGGGACTTGTTCTCCTTGTCACTTTTTATTAAAACGCTGCTTATTCAGGTGGCCGAGAATCAATTAATTATCCCTTAGAAGTCATTAGTTTCACACAAACTCTCCTCCAAGAAGGAAAACAATAATCACTGTTACTGCTTCATTAGCTGACTAAAAATCTTGATGCTTTTTTTTTTCTCTCAGACACTCGGCTAAGTTACAAATTATCAGTCAAGGACATGAACAGTCTGTCTATAGGTAAATTAATTATGTCAATTTGATGAGGCGAGGTGAGGAAAAAGAGGCGTTCCTTCTCCTTTCTTCATCAGTGGCAACCAGATGTACCCTCACAATCACATATTTAAATGCAGTCACAAGCACAAACCTTCTCTAACCTGTAGAGCTACCAGCATATGGATGTGAGTACCTATGTGTGTATGTATGTAAGTGCGACCCCTGGACAAGTCTTTGTTGTCATCACTGCCGTGAGGAAATCTTGGCAACAGTCATTAGCTTGTAATAGCCTTATCAACACAGCGCCACCCACTAATTAAATTAAGTGGTGCTCCCGCCCTCCCTTTTCTTCTACCAGTTAACCAAATGTCAGGAGGAGAGATCTGCCACTGCCACAAATGGATGTGTATCGAGGCTGGAATCTGACAGTGGCTGGCCTCTGGACTGGTTACATGTTGGGTAAGACTGAGCTTGAGCTGCCACTGACAGCACAGCACACCTTTATCATTTAAAGCCTAAGAACAGGAGATCAGAGATAAACACTTGAGATGTTTTATTCTTTACAGAATGATTATAACATATTTTCTAGAGTTGAAGGGCTTGCTAGTACGAGCTCCTCAGAGAGTAATGCAACACATTGTCTTTAAGTTTATTTGGTTACTTGTTTTACTATCATTTATTTCTAGACTTTATTGCTGAATACTTGTATATTGAATTTGATGAAGCTTCATGGATTTTCAACCAGGAAGACTGTCTTTATGCTTAATGTGTCTATGTAGCTTTCCTTTCCTTTCTTACTTTCAATTGCCATCGCCTAAGTTCACACTTGTCTCCTCTGAAAAGTGACCTCTGGATTCATTTCATTTGCATAAGTCAGTTTACCACATTGATGGGCTAAATCATGCACCATCTTAGATGTGGCTGCGCTATCTGCAATTGTTGTGTTATCTGCAACAAATAACGGGCACATACTCGTGTGAATCACACTCTTGTCATGCAAGAGTTGATATTTCTCTCCAACACTATGGTGGGCTCCGGGGACAAATGCAAAAACTTTCCCATCTGTTGGCCTTTAAGTCCACAAAAGTAGGTTATCTGCATGTGACGTCTCTCTGATGAAACTTTTATGATGTCTGCATGTCAACATTGTACAGAATGTTGCATGCTGTTATTTTTGAGTTGATTCCTACTCTGCTCATTCCTCTCTTCTCGAAAAATACAGTAGCTATCATGTTGTTTTTGAAAGAGGTGGAATAAGAAGTGATAAGAAGAGACCCAGGAGCACCAAAGACCAAAGAGCCAGTTGAAGCTGTACCCAATGTGTGCGGCCTAAAACTAGAATTTTTCCCATATTGAGAGATGTGATATGTCCTTTGTGGATGTGTGGGTGTGGGGCCTGGTGGGAGAACATGTACTATGCTTTATTCTACTGACCAAATCTTATACTATGGACTAATGTTTGGATTTTAAACTATATCTGGACCCTCAACTCTGATGAATCAGGTGTAGTTCATCTGGGCAAGCATAGTTAGAGTTTAGTTAGTACTTATGCTGCCTACATGGTTGTTTACGCTGGAGAACCTGGAGGACATTGCTTCTATCCTTCTTGTATTTACTCTTTTCTATGCAGCAGCAGACTCTACTTGTTGTTAAGGTGGTTTAGAGTCGATTGTGTTCATAAAAGGTGGTGCAGAAACTGTGGGTCTTCTGTCCTCACCCATTGTCCTCACCCTCATCCCATTGTTAGTGTTTGCCCAAATGGAATTCTGGAGATAGAAACTGACACAGGATTGAATTTTTCATATACAGCAAATGACAATTCAGCTTGACAAAAGCCTGCGTGACAACAGCAAAGTGCTATATCTCAAGAAAAGCTTCAGTTCTGATCACAGTCATTGACTTCTGAGTTTGAACTGTAGTTGGTTTCTCATTGCCACTTTGAGTGCCATCTTAGCTTATTCAGGCTTAATTAAAAGAGTATTTCTCTCTACACTATCTGCTTACATTGACAAGAGGACTAAACAAGTGTCTGTCCCTGTGTCGCCTTCATGGTTTTGTTTTGATTTGTCTACTCGAGGCAGCAGAGTCAGTGGATTGCAGACCTTTGGTGCAGTAAGGAGGGAGAAATGGACGGATGATTGAGTCGTATCAACAGTTGAAACCTTTCCTAAACCCTGTAGCTGGCGGGTGATCTCATTAAAGGAATATAAAGAGCAGGTAATTTGGCTTCTTTTGACTCCGGGCAATCCCTCTGTATTTTCCCAGAGCTTTAGATTGGAGCAGAGAGGAGAAAGGATAAGAAAGGAAAAGGGTCTGCTCAGACTAATTGCCTAAGCAGCAGATCAATATCTGAGCTAAGAAGGAAAGACCACAGCTCAGTGACGAGACTGCCAACAGGTCCAAGGAGTTCAAGTGTCCCCCTGGGTTGGGATTTGTTATTCTTACTGGAGCAATGGAATCAAAATAGCCATTCAGAAAGAAAATGGATGTGGATATTCCTGATTAGTTGCTGTCAATCAAGGAAATTAAACACCTTAGGGTGGAAATAGTTTGGAATAAAAGAAAGAAAATGTTGTTTTATTCCAAACTATTTCCACCCTGAGGTGTTTAATTTTCAAGACACTAAAGAAAGAAAATGTTGTTTAGTGTCTTCTCTTGTCTAACCCGTTGGAGTGTAGTATTCACTGACCTAGCAATTTTGTAGTCCACTGCCCAGAAATCATTGCTCCAAAAAAAAAAAAAAAAGAAAGAAAGACGCATCTTCCTCAGTTTTAGGTATATTTACATTTGTCAGTTTTTGTTTAGGTTCAAAAAAAAATTGGAGAGATCATGGTTTTGGTTGTAATAACAGCTTGGCTAAGCTAAGGGAACAAAATCAAAGTGCTATTAAATCAAATTGTGTGCATGCAGGCAGCCTCGATTTTACATGGCTTTGTTTTAACTCAAAACCAGCTATTTTAATTTTACGGTACTTTACACTCTCCATTAATAGTGGTAACAGTATTGAAAATAATAGGCCTAGGTTGGAAAAACCTCATCGCCTGTTCTATTCTTTTTTTTAGGTTTATACATATAAATATATTCTGCACATTACAGCTGTAATTTCAAAGAATGCAGACACTACATTAAGGGGAACCAAATAGCAATTCTCCACCAACGAAATGCACAGGAAACATCATTAAGTCCTGCATTTGTGTCTTCATGATTTTCCCATTCAGAGCTTGACATTCTGCAAAGTAACATGCATGCATCCACTATATGAAACACTATTGTAAATTTCAAGTCTGTATACAGTGGTAAGAGTAAAAAAAAAACAAAAAAAAAAAAAAACAACATTTTTTTTAGATATTTATTCCTGTTGTGAAAGTGCAGAGAAGGAAGGAGGAGGAAGAATCTCTCTGCTGGGGTTTAGAGGGATATGGCTGGATGATGGTGGCGACGGATGGGGTGGAAGGTGGGCTTGCAGACTAATTGCTCTGAGCATGGCAGGGTGATAAAGTGACAGGCCTAGCAGAGTGACGGCCGCAGCAGTGAAAAGACTCTGCTCATAGCAACACCATAAAAGCTAATTACCATCATACAAAAGCCACCCCTGCCATTGTGCCATTTGGAAAAGAGCAGAGAGGAACAGAGAGAGAGAGGGAGAAAGAGAGAGAGAGATGAACAAGTGAAAGAACCCGCAGCAATAAAGACTTAACCCGTAACAATTAGTCTCCTGTGCTGCTAATGAGAAAGCCAAGATAAAGCGGAGGGCTAAATTTAAATGTAGGGGGTTCCATAGCTCCTCTCCAGGGCTCAATACTCTGCCTTGCCAGCAATGGCTAAGTCTTCCTAGCTTCAAAGGTAAGCTACAGAGAGAGACGGAGGCACAAATACCTCCCCTGGCCTGTGTGGGTAATAAAGTCTTGAGCCTTGGTGGCCTGCGGTGCTGGAATGAGCTACCTGCCGCAGGGTGGAGGGATACTCTCCAGGGAGACAGGTGCAGTGCGGTTAAATAGACAAAACAAATGGCCGAGGGATATGTTACATATGGCACCACTATGCAGATACATCACGGTGAGCTTGCAATGTACCATGGGAAGAAACATGGGAAATGCATTTGTAAATACTGGATTGGCCCTGGGTGTGGGAAATCAGACAAATACAGGGATTTGGCAATTAGACAGCTTTGTATACTGCAAATTTGGCAGAAGATTGGCATGGATTTGGCATGTCCTCTTTCTAAAGTACTGTGCCTTTGAACAGACATCTGATGATTCTCATGAAACACAAAATTAAGCTTTTTAGTGTTTTCACTTCTAAACCAATAAGCACATTTATGGGATTTCCCCTTTGACCGATCCACAATTACATGTTTATTGTTGTTGACTGAAGCAGCTGTTAGCAGACACAATTCTTTTTGTGCGAGCTGGCACACATGCGGTAAGGCTGTGTGAGAACGCTGGCATGCTGACGCTCTGCTTTGGTATCATACTGCTACAGACAGACAACCTTCTGCTTAATGGAAAAGCCATTAACATGACTAGAATGGATGAGGAGTGGGAAAATATAGAGAAAAGAGACTTTGATGTCATTAAATCAGCAGCAGGCCAACAGTGGTAACCAACTCCCCCCATGTCTATGTGCCCTGATCCCTGTTCAAAAGTTTGGCCACACGTGTGTCTACAGTACCCACCTACAGAAGGTCAAAATGTTCCATTCAGACATTTTTAGCATATTGTTTTGAGAAAGAATTTCTCAATTCATTTACAGCTATTTTGAATTTGTATTATTTTGTGTGTTGTGTTATTTTGTGTTTGTAATTATAGAAAAGCTTGACTGAACACCAGATAACATAAACTGAATGAACTTGGAATTAATAATTGCATGGAAATTGTGTGTAGAAATAGTAGAAAACAACAGTTGTAGTTGTAACATTTTTAATCTACAATAAATGTCACATTATGACAAAGATATTCAGGCTCTTTCCAAATTGTGGTCAGGTTTGTTTTAATAATCCTTGAGAAGTCTCTAGAACTGGATTTGAGTCCATCTGTGACAACCTGAACTGACTGGATGTAATTAAAAGAAATGTACTCACCTGTGTATGTAAGGTCCCACAATTCACATTGCATGTCAGGACAAACACCAAACCATGAAGTTCAAAGAACTCTCTGTTAACTTCCATGATAAAACTGTGGTGAGGCACAGATCAGGACAAGGGTATAAAACCACTTAAAGCTCTGAGTGGTCTCAGCAGCACAGTGAGCTCTATAACTCTGAGATGGAAGAAGTTTGGAACCAGGACTCTTCATAGAGTCGGTTGTCCAGCTAAACAGGGAGGTGACCAAGAACCCAAAGGTCATTCTGTCATAGCCTCAGATGTAATCTTCCTCTGCAGAGATGGGAGAACCTGTCAGAAGGATGTCCATCTCAGCAGCACTCCATCAATAAGGCCCTCATGGTAGAGTGAATTACTTTGAGTAAAAGTAATTCAGTTTGCCAAATGGCATTTAAAGGTCTCTGAGAGCAGGAGGAAAAAGGATTCTTTGGTCTGATGAGACAAAGACAACCCTTTGGGCAGAACTCCAAACACTATGTCTGGTAAACACCAACCACTGCTCCACACCTACATAATCCCATCCCTACAGTAAAGCATGGTGGTGGCAGCATCATGTTATGAGGGTGTATAGGTGTAGGATGAATGCAGCCAAATACAGAGAGGTTCTTGAAGAAATCTGCTGCAGAGTGCACATGACCTGAGACTGGGGCATCAGCTCACCTTTCAGCACAACAATGACCTCAAGCATAGAGCCAAGACAACACTGGAGTGGCTCTGAGTCCCACTGTTGTTGAGTGACCCAGACAAAGACCAGACTTCAACCCCACAGGACATGTGTGGAGAGACCTGAAGATGGAAGATCCCATCCAATCTGACAGAGCTTGAGAAGAAGAAAACTTGAAGCTGTAATTGCTGCTAATGAGACTTCTCCTGAATTAGTCCTGAATTAAAGGTTTGAATATTTTTTGTAAATCAGAGGTTTAAATTTTGGATTTTTAAAAATGTATTCAAAAATAAATTTGCAAAACTTTCTAAACATGCCTTCACTTTGTCATTATGTGGTACTGAGCGTAGACTAATGGAAAAAAGTCAAATTTATCAACACAACACAGTATAAGTGTACAAAAAGTGAATGGGGTCTGAATGTCTGAATACTTTGTGAAGCCACTGTATATCAGTTTTGTGTCATTGCATGCTTAAAAGTTGTACATATTGCACACCTATCCACCATCCTGACCCCAAAGTCTTGACTTTTATAACATACCGTACTCCTCAGCACACTGCATTATGCGGTAGCATGGGAATGCTAACATGGGATACACACTGTGCTGTATATGATATGATATGATCCATTTCCCAGCTGATTAAGTACGGCATCTATTATTCTTGCAGATAACCCCCCTGGCTTTGGTTTCCTTTTTGTCCCTTAAGTCAGGGAGACTGTGGTTGTCAGGTTGCATCAAAAAAGTGTGTGTTTAAACAGTCTAATGTGAAATAAGTGAATTCTATATAATTTTAGAGATAAGAAACAAAAAGGAATAGGGTAAAATATATACAGTAGAAACATAGCGAATGGCAAAGATGGAAGGTATGCAGTACACACACACAGTACTTCCTTTCTTTTCCCTATACACCCTACTATATACGCACACGTCACAGAGGCCCTCTGAAGTCAACCTGTGTCCAGGCGAGAGCGAGGTGACTCTTTGATAGTGACATCCTGGAGAGAAGGAAAGAAGCAGCAATCCCAGCAGGCCCAGACTGTAATGAGGGGGCAATGAGGTTTGAAGCTGCTCATTACCAACACCTAGAGCTGCAAGGAAGCTGGGCTGACAGCAGCCAAGGCAGTAAGGGACCCTGGGAGGACCGCTGCATGTGGCAGAGGCACTGGAAGGAACAAATGGAGGCCAGGAATAGATATCACCTCAAGCGTTTCAACTGACAGTAGGTTTTTCTTTTAACATTGATTCCTGTAATCTTTGCCTGAAGCTGCTAGTTGGATGGAAAAAACATAGAAGCAGCATTTAGATCACTAATAAAACCCTCTTCAAAAACAATTAGAGCGTTATTAGATGCTGAAAGTCTGTGCTCTCTCAGTATCTTTAAATGTGACCACTTTCCTGAAAAAGCACTGGGAGGATTTAGTGGACCCCCCACAGTTTCAGTCTTCTGAAGGTAGAAAAGCCCCTGAAACTTCATTTAGACTGTCTCGGGACACTAAAACTCTGCTTTTAAACTCAGACTGATGAAACTCTTTAAGGTTAGCAGTTGCTTAAGGCAGGGTCACCTGCCCAGTATATTTAATGGAAGGAAAAACTCTACACTACGGGATTCATTTACTAAGACCTGACTGATTAGATGAATAAAACAAGACAGAATTTAACTGCAAGTTTTACAAACCATTTTAATGGAGTGGTGATAAGAGTGGAACACAGCCAGACAGCATTAGCCAAAACTGGCAAAGTTCAAGTGTAATCAACTATTCATTACAAAGTACTAAAACGTAATTACATTACTTGAGCATACTATATACTCAGCAGCAGAGCTAATGCATAACATTACTCGTTACTTTCTCTACACAACTGTCGGCTACTCCAAATCCTCCACAACCGCACATGGCATCTTTTGTATTTAACACTTGGAGAAATAGAAATCAAAACTCTACAGTTAACAGACTGCCCATCCAGCAGCTTAGCCTTAGCATGAGTGACTGGACACAGCCGTCCAGCTGCCGTCCAGCCCTCTGAAGAGTGGTTACTCTTAAAAAAAGAGGTGACTCCTGAATAAATTTATAACAGTGGCAAACAGTTATGAACACACAAAATTTAAATAAGGCAACCCCCTGTGAATACAGAGAGACCAAAGCGATATCATCCCTTCATTAAACTCCCCAAAATATCAAACTAACAGAAAGATACTGGGAAGAGTAACTGTAGTGTACTGAATTTCAGATTGTACTACTCTAATTACAGGGTTGCGGTCTAATTGCAGGGTTGGTGGTTAAATCCCTGGCTCCTCCTCTCTAAATGTTGAAATGCATCTGAGTACAACACTGAACCAGAACTGCTCCTGTTCGTAAGGCCAGTGCTTCGTTTGGTGTGTGTGAATGGAAAATTAGAAAGTGTTTTGGACAGAATTGCTGTATAAATGAAGTCCATCCACCATTTAACAGCACAAACGTAGAACCTACGCAATCATCAATGTGCCATAGTTTCATAGCCGATCGGTTTCATTTAGCTAATAGCTTCACATTTTGCTTTATTTGCCTTCCATTCAGTACCAGCACATTCTGTTAGCTTGCCCTGCACTGTTGTGGTCTTCAGGTGCACCTGGTACGCTAAAAACTCCAAAGTTTGATATATTTGAAGGTCTGAACCTGGTATATACATAAGTAACATAATACTCAAATTGACAGCTGTCCTCTGCATCACCTTAAATGCATGAATGCACCATCATTTGTCCTCTGCATCATGTCTAGTACATGAATTTCAAAGCATTTTGCATGAGCACTGACCCACAAAGGAAAGGGCGACTGCGCAAATAAAAACTACCTATAGAATGCAGATACATTTAATGTCTTTTGGAGAAAAGACATTTTGGAGAAAGCATGAAAAACAGAACATTTTGAAAAAAAATCTTGTGTCTCATGTCATGTCTTCTTATCTCTTTCTGACCAGTTATTTGGTTTGAAAACATGAGCTATATCATAAACTGTCACCTCCATTCTGTCTGCCTCCCTCTTCTCTCTGAGACTTGGGTTTCTAGTCAAGTTCTAAGGTAATTAATACTCGTCAAACATCTCGACACACAACCTACCCTTTCCCATTACACACACATTAACAAATACTTCATACCACAGGACTGGTGTCGCCATGTCCATGCACCACCAGGCTAATTCGCTCTTGAGTCTTGTGGAGCGAGATCTCGCTAATTACCTGAGTCTGCAGTCAAATTACAGATAACATACACACACCAATACACACTTAGGGCCCACTGATATTTGTATCCAGAATCATAAAAAGCTGGAGAGGTTGGTAGTAAAAACACAGAGGGGGAGAGAGAGATGTCTGCTGTTACCCAACTTCTTAATTAACCATCATAGCTGTGGTGTCTTCGGCTGAGGAGAGACCTGCAACATGGAGTCTACTGGTTCTCTACGACCCTAATGAAAGAAACAGAAACGCAGAGAGAGAGAGAGAAGGATAATTGACAGTCTTGGCTGGTTGTGAGTGCTTTATCTAAACTCCAGAATGTTTTCTCCATTTACTTGGTTCAGTCAGATAAAATGGCCCGGCAACAGCGGTATATGAACACTGGGTCAATAAATATGAGATTTTTCCCTCTAGGGAGTGAACTGTATGGTGATTTGTTAGAAATGACATAGTAATTAGGAAAAAAAAGTACAGTAAACCACATCAGAAAACAATAGTTATGGGTAAAAAGAAATCAAGTAAGGACAAAGTGAAGTACAGACCAATGCTAAAATTCAGTTTTTGTTCATAATCTTTGGCTGGATTATGTTAACAAGGACAGCAAGTGTACAAAGCACAAGACTGTGGCACCAGAGAGCTGAGTCCCCTCTGAGGAGGCATTTGTGGTTTTGATGTAATATTCATAAACATGTTGTGGGTCAAGTCACTGCGGAGTTTTTCTGTATTAAACCAGATCAGGATCTTTCGCAAACCTTAACCACAGTGCTGCCAGTACCTAAACATGGCCATACAAAGGTTTAATAATGCTGTGGTCCATGTGCATTCTAGTCTGACTAGTAGATGAAGAATTACTTCACCTAATCTCACTTTCCCACAGCTTCAGTCGTTTTTTATTTTCACAGCTGAAATCCAGCTTTCCTTTGACATGAGCTAATGTGAGTTTTCTGTGATCACACAGTACAGTTGTTGTCTTCAGCGTTTGTTTATTTATAGTTTATTTTGTCAGGGGACTTCATGATGAACAGAGATTTGATGGATGTGCCAGTCAGCAGTCCTTTACTGGAAGCAGCCTCTTCTGTAGGTTTAACTGGTTTATGTGGACAAAGAAACAATTGAGTCCAACCCCCAAACTGAAAAGAACTTACTCCATTGTTCTACTAAATGGCCTATCAGTGCAATCCTCACAGGAAATTTTATACCGACGCTGACTGACAAAATTAGCATAAAATGGTTCATGACAACAGCTGTGTGATCAGCTGTACGTGCATTTAAGATGACTGAGCACAGCCAGACCTGTCAGAGATATCTCAGAGACGACTGCTGAAGGACCTAGTAAGGATGGTTTTTTTTTCGTTTTTTTTTTACATCTGGACTTTTTTATTTATTGGACAGTTTTTCCAAACATGCAGAGGAGGCTCAGAACAACAAAGTTAAAGGTCAAAGGTTTCTTTTCATGCACCAGGGGGTGGGGTTGAGGGTTGTTCCATGGTGTCCATGTGCCAAATTTATGATATAGTTGTTCTCACTTACACATCTGTCTGTTTCTGTTGACAGAGTACTGAACAGTGAGTAATTTAATCACAGCTCAAAATGTCAATCCCAAGCTTCTACACTGCAGCGGTTCCCATCCCACACTGTGTTTTAATATAGCCAAACGATATAGTTTATGTCATATACATGTTCTTTCTGATGATTATGAGAGTATTTCCTCTCTGAGTAGCTAAGATGTAATTATCTCCAGTAGGTGAGGTGGATGCTGGTACAATTTTTGGAGGACACTGTTTTTCCAAACAGGCATATGTCTTAAATTCTTACATTTTACAGGAAACTACTTCTTATCAAATTGTGTAGATGCTTGACACTTGAATTCCACATCATCAGCATGTGGCTGATATGTGTGGGAGAAAGAATAAAAGCCAATCTACATACTGTATGGTGTCCCATTAAGCCACCATGACATTGCAATTAAGCCTTGAGTGCACGGTTCACATACCAGTCTGAGGCTTTGCTGAGTACAGATACAGTATTTCCACCACTAAACTCCCGCCTGTCTGAAATAGCTTGATGTGAAAATAGACGGCATGACTCACTGCACGTCTTTACACACTGCACAACACATGAATATCATAATGAGACACTTTCCTCAAAATTCTCTCCTCAGAGCTACCAAAGATGAGAAGGGAACAAACTTCCAATTTCAAATCCTCATCTGGCTGTCTTTATTTATTTATTTTTATTTTATTATGGAAGAAGCAAATAAGCTATTTTTAAATTTTATCACAGTCGCTCACACAGACAAACCCACACACTCTCAGTCAGGAGTTTGTAATATTTCTATTACTTCTACAGATTCAATTATGTGTCTTTCATCAGCCAATTACAGCATTTAAATTCACAGCTGTTACCACGGCTGCAGGAGCCCAGGCAACCCCTATACAATCACATGCCAAAAGATTGACACACACACCTTAAAACAAACACACACACACACACATATATATATATAACTGTGAATGCAAAATGATGTAATGATGAAGTTCCACATGGACGTGAATCAATGTCCAACACACTCAAACAGAAACCAAGTTTAAATCCGTACATACTGAATCATGACTGACTTAAGGGGAATCAGAGTTCTGTACAACCCTGGGTGTTAGCAATCCCATGGTAACAATAAGGTTGTTATTACCAACTCTATTATTTACCTGAGAACATAAATTTCATTTTCATACAAACCCTATGGTTAGCCAAACTTATCTGGAACAGAAAACCAAGCTGAAAAAAAAATAATTAAAAAATGTTGTTAAAGTCACAGAGGAATATCCTGGTCCAGCCTTGACCTACTGTAGTTATAGTAGTTTCCTATGCAATGAGAGATTATTATTGACATGTGTATGCTCAATTTCAGTTTTACCTCCAAAGTCTCAGTTACGACCTGTCTGATCACCTGACTGGGTTTCGTACCCAACCTTACTGTAGCAATGTGTGTACAATGTCATCATAACCAACAGAATGATTTTATTAGTTGAAGACCTATCCTGGAACATTCCTTATGGTCAAAACCATAACCATGAAAATCCATAACCAAAAACGTGTTAGTCTGTCTCATGTCAGTACTTTCGGGCTTCCCTACACTGTTGGTTCATTCTATCTGCAACTGTTGATCTTTAAAAATGAGTCAAGAATGTATATTTAAAAGAGGCTCAGTAATTTTTTCAAACACCCGGACACTGTGGTTTTTAGTCATTGTTACTCAAACATGCAAGTGACGCATTTGACATTATTTTGGGCTGCTGATTAAAACGCATTCCGTATTTCCTGCAGCAGGACAGTGTGTGTGTGTGTGTGTGTGTGTGTGTGTGTCTGCAAATCCTCTCCTAATAATTATGTTTCCATACAACCAAACTGCAACAGCAAAAACGTTTTGTACAAAATGGAATTGTTCATTTACACATTTGGTACGTTGATACCGAACACATCAATGTTCACAGACAACAAATTTGTTTTCTGCTAAATGTTTGATCTTGCAGTTCAATATCCACTTGTTGTGATGACATCATTATTACACATTTAATAATTTAACACATTTAATAATGATTATATTTAAACACAAATAGATTGGTCTGGTACAATACAGAAGACGTTCTTCAGACACAACATGTTTATATACATTTAACCACAATCTTTCATTGACCTTAACCAAGGTTCTTTTGTTGCTTAAACCTAAGCACAGACAGGACTGTGAATGTGAACCCAGTCTCAGGTGTGATGGTGTGAGTCATGTGCTTTGTAGGTTACGCCCTCCATCCACTCCAGCAACCTTCAAGCGACTCCACTGCTGTTCATAAATGCAGTGCTTCATTCATGTTGTCTCCGAACATAATCGAGCCAGTGATTACTTTCCTTCAAACTGTATCTGCTGTTGTAGCTTAGTTGTATAGACATGTAATTTCTAGGAGACAGGGTTAGTCTCATTGATGTGTTTTTGGACAACAAATGATCTCTCTGGGTGATAAGAATATAAAAAAGACCTCATCCTCATCCTTTAGCGTCCATTAGGTGCTTCATGGCCTAAACAGGAGGTCTAGTCAGGCTTAGACAACAACCTGATTCTGACAGAAACAAAGTGTGCGTGAGAGACAGAGTGAAAAATAAAAAGGTGAGGAGTCAAGTATTTTTCCCTCCAAACATCCATCCCTCTCTGTGTCAGGATAACTACCATATATGGCCACACTGCTCCAGCTCACCTCCTCCTCTGTCACGCAGACACAAGCTCAAGTGAGCTAACACAAAGCTAAACCAGACACACAACACACTTGTGTACATATTCATACTGGAGACACGCATACATGCATCCACACACAAACCCCTAACCAGATTTCATTCACTCCCTGAGGCTAATGTGCCCCTGACTGCGAGCTTTCACACTAGGGTGGTTTCCCAAGAATGGCTCCCAGATAGAATGTGTGTGACAGTGGACTGTGTGTGTGTGCGTGTGTGTGTGTGTGTGTGGTGTGTGTAGGAGACGAAGGCAACCTCTCAGGGTGCCTGTGCTTTAGCCACGGTGTTGTCCCTGTGGATGAGAGTGAAGAGGAGTCTTTTCTTTGCTGCTGCTGACTTCAGTCCTCATATGAGTGCCTGGAACAAATGGATTAGAGAATAGCACAATCTGCAGCAGTGGCATGCCACCTCACTCCTGCACCACACTGGACTCATCTCACGGCAATTCATAGGAATCACTGCTATGAGAAACCAATAGTGCACTATGGTTATGTAAGCTCTTTATAGAAAAAACTGTCTGCCTGCAGATTTTGATGGTGGACAGTTATATCTGAATGTTTAAATGGACATGGTTCTTATATTTGTATGGGAACAGGAAACAGTAAGTTACCATATATGTCAGACATTATGATGTAAAGCAGGCACTTCTTAATTATTGTATAACTATTATTTGTAACTAAATGCCACTTATAAGATACATATTAGATATGTAATATAATAATAATATAATAATAAAACATAATAAAACATATTTGAGTCAAATAGGTAATGCTTTCACTAATGCACATTTAATTGAAAGTGACTGTAAAATACAATTTTCTAATTTACTACAATACTACTGATAAATTCAACTGCTTTTTATTTTTTTATTTTATTTTTTTTTACACCAGCAGTAGAATTTATTTCAGTCATCATATAGTTTTGTACAGTAACAGGCTGATGTGTTATGATGTGGGTATGAATAAAACGTTGGGCCAAAACCTGAACTTGACACAACCAAGGGTCCAAAGCCTTTGTCAGAACTGTCTCTCCCACCTCACCTTTTCTCTTTCTGTCCCTGAAGTGTGAGGGCAAACTGCACACACATTAAAATGAACACAATATTAAAAACTATACCTCTCTCCAAGAACTTGCCCAGTTAGTCAAGTATCACAAGCAGAGAGACAGAATCATCAAACCTCAAACCTACTGACAAAGCATGCTCTGACAACTCAGAGCTAAAACCTCCAAACAGCAACTTAGATACTGAAATGTCTTTATTTTAATCTTGGTATTGTCCACAAACAACCAAACTACACAGTCAAAAAGCTGCGGTTAGAGTGAGACGTGTGTGTAACAGGAAACAGGAAAATAACAATAAATTAAAAGAAAAACTACATGAAAAGGTTGAAGAGTCCACGTGGAAGAAACAATTCAAGAAGTACTGTTGCAGAAACAGCCCCCCCACCCCACCCCCGTCTGTCGGCCAAACAATCAATGGCTGTGGCATTAAGACATGACGTATCATCAATCAATACCCCATGGGGAAATAAATGATACAGTAAGCAAATGACTGCTATTGTATGTGTCAGCATTCAACAGTCATTTGCCAGAATGAGAGTCTCTGTAGCCTCTGTCCACCCCTCCGCTCTGTCCCTCCTCCTCCTCGTCCTCCCATCCCTCCATCTCCTGTCATCTGTCCCACTGACAGCCTGTCCTTCTCAAGGTCTGCTCTGTTGTTAATCATCAGACCAAACCCCCCCCCTACAAACTCACACACACGCACACCTACACACACCAAATAGATACACGCACACTCACACATTCTTGTCTGAGTATAGTTGTGAGGACACCCCTTGATATAATGCATTCCCTGGCCCCTGACTCTAATGCTAACCTGGACCCTGAGACCATGTTTTAATCCTCAAACAGCCCTTTAAAGCTGTGACGATGGTTTTGAAACAGCATTTATCCTCTTGCTCAACAGTAAAGAAAAAAATCAAAAGATGTTGTAACACTCACTCATTAAAACAAGAGTTAAAGTTGTTAATCATAGCAAACTCCCACAGAGGAATCATCAACAAGTTATGAATATTATTGTCATTTTTAATATTCACTAATTACCATTCAGATTTATGACAAAATCAATATTTGTTTATCTACTCAGCCCTTTGAGCCATTGTGGATACTGCAGTACATGCACTTACACAGTGCTTACACCCAGGCCTTACTTAGGTACTCTACAGCTGAGAGGAAACACTGCCTTACAGACGCAACTCAGGGCAAATTCTCTCACAGACAAGAGCTTTGCTGTAGAATTATATGAGAACTGATAAGGTAAACTTTTTAATTTAGTTTCCAGTTTTAAACTCTGTCATAATGTTAAAAGGACTAAAGAGATGTTGAAGATGCAGAAGGATTCAGATAACACAGGTATAGTGTTTTGAGTTGACATGATTATCAAGCCTGCTCATATTAAAGGCAGCAATCTGTCTGAAAATGGATGCATGTTTGTCTCTATATTGAGCTCTATACATTACACTTTGTGAAGCTTGTCATGATCAGATTGTCTTGAATTGTGTCAGACACTCCACTGACTCCAGCACTGTGTTCACATGTCTGTGTCCCCAAAAAAAAAATGTTACTGCAAAAAATCAGACAATATTTTACAATATTTCCTGATGTTTTATCTGATTGTATCCTCTGTACAGTGTAAACTTTACAGAATTTCAACATGATTCTGATCAGTGAAAAAAGAAGAGAAGGCTACATGATTCACAGGTATGGAGCAAAAACGGTTTGTTTCAGGAGAAGACATGTTCCCTTGTTCCAGCATCTATCTTTGATAAATGGATCCTCATCCTGACTGCATGGATGTTGCTGGGTGGGCATGGCTCCTTACTCCATCTGTGAGCCGAAGTTTATTTCTTTACCTCTAAAAAATGAGTGCATGAGTGCATTCAGTGCACCTGAATTCATGATGCTATCTGATTACAGGGACTACATCATAATGTCAGGAGTAATGAGATTCAGTAAAGCAGAGAGAAATAAACAAGCACATTGTACTGAGCCTGGCAAAGGTTGCATGGGGCAGCACAGAGGATGCCGTGACTGTGAGGGCTTTTGTACTGCACCAGAGTTAGGACAGAGAAATGGCAGTGAACACACACCCACACACACACACACACTTATTCACACTTTTTCTGATCAATGACCAGCAGCAGAAATGACAGCGGTGAATTTATTAAAGTTTGAATGCACAGTCACAGCAGCATTTCATCAGTTCAAGGTGACGTAGCAATTCTTAAGGAGTTCAGAAGTGTCTGCCCCTGAAATGACAATTTAAAAGGAAATGGCATTTCAGCTCAGCTCTTCCTTAGCTCTTCAAATACTCTCTCTTTCATGTCTGACATTCCCTTTGGACATCTGAGACAAGGCTTCAGCCAGGTGACGGGCTTTGATATGCTGATATCGGGATGTGTGAATATCAGGTAGAGACATCCTTGACTTTTAGTCCACGTGACTCAGCCTCCCTCTCTCTTTGTCATTCTTAGCCTCTGTTCATTTTCAGATGAGGACTCCTCTGAGGTCAGGCATGATGACATCTAACACGTATCACTACATTATTTTTTACTGATTCTAATAAAAACACTGACAGCATGAATTCAAATAAATTTAAGCATATTTCAAATTAATTTAATTAATTTAACTGTGCTGACCTTGTGCTGTTGACCAACTACATTCAACAAATACTCTTAATAGTTTATGTGAAATGCATGCTGGGATACACGGGTCAACTCCCAAAGCAAAGTGCAAGAATCAAGAAGACTTCTCCGGGTCTTTGCACTGTTCCTGACTAAATGCAGACTGAATTGGGACACTATGTGGGATGTGACTGAGGACTTTCAGAAGACAAGCAGAGACAAGGACACAGATTGACAAATGCCTACTGTCTGTGTAGAAGACAAATGGAGCTTTAAATTCCCGAAACCCAAAATAACTCCCTCTTCGCAGCTCTGTATCCTGGCTCCTCATCTGCGATGCCAGTGCCAGTGAGAATGAAATTAGAGAACAAAACCATTTAATTGACATGCTGCGCAAAACCACCACTCAAAACCTTTAAGAGGAAAGACATAAACCCTCTTTTCCCAACACATCAACAACCAGGCCAAAGAAAAACAGAACGCTCATGCCCCGAAGGCACGAGCACATCGCATTCCTGACTAATCATTTTAAAAGCTCCAGTCACTGTCCTCAATCTGATTTATTTTATTTATTTATTTTTTATTTTCAGGTTTTTCTTCCTCTGCCACCATGAATCCTGCATCACACGTGCTGATGAAAACAAACAAACAAAAGGCTGATTCTGACAAATCTCTTCAATCTGTGTTTAAATGAATCCGGCTCCTACTCGTTTAAATTCAGGTTCCTTTCACAGTAGTTCATAATTAGTCCTCACACCAGCCTCCTGTTTTCTGCTCCAACAATCACTTCAGCTTCCACCCTTTAACAGATCCAAATCACACAGCTGTGGTTACAAAAGGCTGATCGAAGTTTGACACTTCAGATTTCAGACAGAACAGAGAGGAGAGGAACAGCAGCTGCTTCTGACAGCCACTTATACGGTATTAACAAGACATTGTAAGGACACTGAGGGTGAATGATGATTCACCCTCAGATGATAATCATTCTGATTATCATCAGAAAATGATATCATATGATATGTGACAGGTGCTAAATGAGCTCAGCGAGATGTACACCTCCTAAAATTACAGAAAGGTTATCAATCTAATGTCAGAGTCATATCAGGCACAGACAATCTACACTATTCACAATAAGTTAGGGATATTGTGAGAGACTCAGTGGATGTCATACATACGGTGTTTGTTTCACTTTAGAGATTTTTGGGATAGGGAGGCAATTGTATTGGGGTGATAGACACACCTCGTTTTGTGTTTTCCACGTAATGGTCTCTCTGTGTACAGTGTGCCTTACATATCGGGGCCAATACCAAAAAATACTAAAAGACAACCCTTTTCAATGTGGCATCAATTTCAACACTCTGTGGGTATAAAAAGCTGGTACTGTCAGTAAGTCATTCCAAGTTCATCATTCAAACAGCCATGAACACACGACGTCACTTAACAGATGAGCAGCACCACCTGGCCATAGCGCGCCTTTGGGTCGGTGGCAGGCAGTCAGATATTGCTCGTGAACTTGGTGTGTCTCAAAGTGTCATCAGCAGACTTTCATCAAGACACAGAACTACTGGCAGAGTTCATGACAGACCCAGGAGCGGAGCCCCACGAGTGACAGACCACAACGATGACCAGTACCTAAGGACCTCTGCACTCAGACATCGTTATGCAACTGCCACACAGCTGCAGGCCCGTTTACGAGATGTGAGGGGTACTAGGGTTTCCA
>JBBMJY010000022.1:24389214-24401078 GCA_037833715.1 Toxotes lorentzi
AAATATTAAACTAATGAAAATGGTGTTTCTTCTCATTCATTATTAGTAATATCAAAGGGAACTTTTACTTATTTCATAAAAATTCAGACCAAATAGGAAAAGCACCCATGCAAATAACAATATCCCTAACTTATTGTGAGTAGTGTATATTAATAATAATTATTATTTATTTATTTAATTATTTATTTAATTTAATTTAATCATTATTACAGTAATAATTAAAATTCACCCCAATCTATTTAATTTCTGCAGATTTGCCTTCATTTTTTTCAGCATAGCATCAATATGAGCCGTTCTTCACTTCAAAGGAAACTGGTCCTGAAAGACAGTCACCCCCTGGAGTTCTTAGAGAGGCTAACACACTTCAACCAAGTGCTAGAGATGGTAGAGATGGCTTTAACAGCTTTACAGGTAACTTTGCAACACGGTATCACAACTTAAAAGAACACTGATGCATCAAACTGCATCATATCCACAATCCATATCATGTACTAACAACTACACACACAAGGCGTTACAGGTGATTTTCTGTTGCAATCCCTATGTGCTAAATAATTCTCTTTGAAGCCGTGTGCTTACTATAGTGTTAGTGTGGTGTTTTATGTTCTACTGTGACAGAGTGGCATGCAATAACTGTGTTGAACAGGATGTGGCCTATTTTCTGTTTGGAGGAGACAGCAGGAACTAGTATTTCTAGCCAGATCCCATGTGACGGACCAACATGACAGCGAGCCCAGCTGCGCAGAGGGGGATGCATTACCTCTCACATCTCTTGTCTTGTCTCTTTTTTCTTTCACCTAATCTTCTCCCTGTCTCTCATTCTCAATGTTTTCCACATACTTTGAGTCTCCTTCCACCTGTCTCCATCACAGACATCAATGGAAGAGCTTTCAAGTGCAACACACCTTCTGTTGGACATGTTGGAGGAACTTGGTTCTTGGTAAGAAATATAAAGCTCCAGACTGTTTTTCTTCCTGACCACTGACACGTTATCATATTTTTAGATGATGCTGGTTCTGTATATGTGAGCTGGTTTAACAGCGTATCTGTATATCCTTGCAGTTTGTAGGAGCAGTTAACTTTAAGTTTTTTACATTACTGAAACAAATATGTCTGACATAGACTGTTCCCTACATCTGACATTGCTATCCTGAACTGTACTAAGCTCTGATTGCTCAATTGTTTCTCTAATAAAGGAAAAAAAAAAACATCTGAGATCTGTGTAGTAATTGCTTTGGAACCAGGCTATGGTATTTAATTTCTCCAATTGTTCCTCACATTTGGAAGCTCCTGGCCTCAGCCGCTTAACAAACCATGGATGTGGGGCCTTGTCCCTCAGCTGCAAACAATATCAGACCATTTGCCTTAATCAAATTAATATTAAAAAAGGATGAAAAAATAATAAAATACTTGAAATAATTAAATTACATAACACCAGAGTTTTGCAAGGCTTAAAAGGTTTTGGAGGTAAATTGTGTCAGATGAAAGGATCTTAGAATGTCGTAGACTGAGGCTTTGCTCCGTTTCCTTCACCCTCTCCCATTCCCTCTGCTCTCTGCATTTCCCTATATAGAATTATTGATGTGGTACATTAACTGGTGGAAGCACCTAATCTGGGAGCACATTGGGGAAAACTAGAAAGAGGCGGCACATGGGATAGGCAATGAGAGCACACGCACAAACATAAAAGACAAATGAATAAGAAATCAGACTGCTTTTCTTATAGAGCACAACAATGAGTTTCATTTCTATCTATCTATGAAACAAACAAACAAACAAAAAACATCCACTAACACTTCCGTTTGTACATGAGTAGTGCACTGGGGGGACTTTGGGGGGTTTCTTTATGCTTTTGTGCACAAGTAAGCAGCCCAGCACCTCTTCAGGCACACTGTTCTTGGTACTTTTACTAAAGAAAGGTATCAGCCGTCTAATTGGAGGGACAGCAGATACAGTAATTGCATGCACGCTTGGCAAGGTTTTAATCTGAAGTTAGAATGTGTATGCTGTATGTGGGAGACATGGAATGAAAGACAGACACATATGCACACATATATTTAACATCTAAGCACATGCTGGAGGGAAGAATGCTAAGACTTTGCATTCTTTAGATGAACACAGGGAATTAATACACATATTGCATATTGAGGCTGATTGCAGGTGGTGCACATTCATTATTTTACATTCCTGTTATGGTTTTTGAAGTCCTCGGTTTTCTCAAGCATGTTGTGATTCTTTTCTCTTCGTACTTTGTACTTTCTTTACCTCAGTCTCTGGCTTTAATCAACACCATCCATCCTCTTTTTTTCCCCTCTGTTTTTCTACCTGGGTGACAATCCCTGAGTTTCCGACAGCCGCTGCAGAGCTTGTCCATCTGCAGCTTCTCCCCAGTGGCGTCAACATATCGCTCCCATCGGAGAAAAACCTTGAGGCTCTGAGAAAGTGTCAGCTTTTCAGCGATGAAGAAAAACTTGCCTTGTGTTCGGACTGCAAATTTTAGACATTGCACAATGACCACAGTGGCTGAGTTTGAGCCCTTGGGGATATTACACTTGCACAGCATGCAAAAGGCCTTGTCAATGCTCAGGGAGAAAAGGATAAATAAGGGTAAAAAAAAATTAGAAAAATGAAAAAAACAACAAAGGATGTTCACACAACAAAACAGGTTTTTACCCCAGTGGGCCTTAGATGTGGTTTGACTGATGTTGCTTTTTAAGGTCCAATGACAATAGTCTGGGCTCTGTTTCAGTGAAGCAAGTGCCAAAAAAAAAAGAAAAAAAAAAGGTGACAGGTCTTGGGCGTCTCTAAGTGCAACTAATTGGGTTCATGTATGTGCAGCGGCACTAAGTGCAAAAGTGAAGTGGACAATAGATTGGAAGGTTGAGTGGTTATTAAATACACTCTCAGCCGGTCACATCACTGGTCTCATAACTCTGAAATTGCTGAGCTAATCACAGTGAAGTGTGACAACAGTGACTCAACAAATGGAGAGAGAGCTTCCTCAGGAAAGTGTTATTAAGATTGGTCAGAGCAGCACAGCATGAACACACTGGACCAGCCTGAACAGAAATACATAAAATATAACAGAATCAATCATATTTTTAGTATTTAAACAATTCTATCCATTCAACACAGTTTATTCTATGTTTTACAGTGTTAAATCAGGTTGTGTTTAATATCTGTTTCAAGAGTAAAACACAAGATGCCACTTTACCTAAAAACCAACCCTGGAAAGGTTGATGATGATATATAAGCATGTAGAGTACTGACCTGTTACTGACCATTCTGATATGTGTACAGGTGTGTGTGAGGCACTTCTGTAGCACTCTGGAGTTGTTTGCATGTGACTTAATCAAGGTAAACACAGAGGGCTCCGGGCGTGCCGATGTATTTCTAAGACGCATATTCTCAGTGCAACATCTCACATCTGTTTCCAACCAAAATATAGAAAACTCTCTGCTGCCTCATTTGAATGAATCTCCCACTTGTATTTTTTTTTTTTACGTCTCATCCTACCTGGGCACCAAAATATCACACAGCTGGGCAAAGACAATTTCCAGTTCAAGGAAATACCAGGGCTCTATTCACACTGGTGAGGGGAACACCTCAATAACAAAGTACTCCATGTTCACATTTTACACAAATCCTTCAGATGATCCCTCAACAGAGATCATTCGTTTATTTGGCACTTCCTCACTGTTCACCTCTCCACCCACACCTCTTCCTTTTAGCGATGGTCTCTTAATGCACCATCTCCTCTGCCTATGTCGGCCCCCTCCTCTGGACACACACACTGCCACACATTATCCATCATCTTTGCTTCTGCCCGTTGGCACAGACAGACACACATACACGCTGCATGCTGAGACTCATTCCTAGGTGTTACTTTTCCACTTGCGTGGGCGTTTACTTCACACACACAAACAGTGGTTTACTGGTTAAATGGGCCTTGAATAAATAAAAAACAGCACAAAGAGTTACTGAACAAGCAGGAACAGAAGGGAGCACGCACACACACACACACACACACACACACACACACACACACACACACACACAAAGACACACACATGCAGCCTATTTGACCAGTTGCCAATATGCTTAATGAAAGAAGTGATGAGTTATTGACAGCTGCTGTGTATCTGAAGCTGCTGAGGTGTCTATAGCTGTCTCCAATGTGCTGACAGACACGCACACACACAAACACAGACACACACACCTTGGATTTAGATCTGTCTGATACAGCATTCCAAGCAAAATGGTTGTGTCTCCTTGTGTGTGCGTGCGTGGGAATACACACAGCGATGTATATGCTTTGAAGATTCAATAATGCACAGTGTGTGTTTGTATGTGTGTGTGTGCGTGTGTTTCATCTTTCTGTGCAACGAGACATCCGAGTGGCAGTAGGTTTAAGGGTCCAATTAGAGCCACTGACTCAATGCACTGGTGAGGCTAATTATTGGATTTACAATAATCAACATATGTACACAAATGCACGCCCACACATACACACACACTTTGAAAGGCTCACTCCAAGATAAATAGTGTGCATGGCCCAGTGTGCACAAAGATGATGTACTCAATATTCACTCATTGCCAATAACACCCACCTGCTCACACACATATAAATATACACATGAACACACACTCACACTCTTGTCTTGCATTATTTGTAAAACCAAGTCTAAGTCCTCAAACAGTCTCAGTAAGTTGCCAAGACCTGCCAAAATGTCCTCACAGTGATGGTTCAGAACCAAAACTTGTGCACACACCCACAGAAAGACACGTACACACAGACAAATCTGACAGCTCCTGCTGCTGGAGAGAACGGGCCATGAAGCATTTATGGTTTGTGATGACTCCACACACACAGACTCACGCACACATCCACATACAAATACACCTACACACACATAAAATTAACAAATTAAGAAACTTATCCACCTGTGTGATCCTCTACCCTCTCCCCTCTCCTCCTTCCACCTTCTCCTCCTCCTCCTCCCTGCCCTCCTCCCCTCGTTTGGTGTGAAATTAAACATTAAAGCCCAGCAGCACATGAGTCAAGGTACTTAATGATGTCGACTTCCTAATAAATTTCTCTGGAGAAATAGATAAAGACGGAGAGACAGGCTGAGAGGGAGAGAGAGAGAGAGACAGTGTGAGAGAGAGAGAGAGAGAGAGAGAGAGGAAGCAAATGCAGAATGGATTATAACATGCAAAGGCCTGGAGAAATGATTGAAACCCTGAACAACAGCAGATCCACAGTGACTCAGCTTGGACCCTGAAGGATCCAGTGGTGGTCATCTTGTGTCAGTGGTGCACGGGGAGACTTTTGTTCTGAGTTTGGCTCTTTCTCTGGCAGCACTTCTGGTCAGGCTGCATACAAATCCTACATCTGCAACCATGGCCTCAGCCATAACCTTAACCATCTATAACATTTAGAATTTTAAAGTCTGCTTCATCCATTTACTTGTAGGACTTGAGAGAATTTTTAAAACTGAAGCAGCAGAGGTTGAGATTTTATTTTTAGTACTTGTTATGGGTGAAGCTCCAAAAACCCCTGAATCTTACATTATAATGCAACTTGATATTGTCATTCATTACCCTCCATAGTATTAAGCCCATATCTTTCAAACCCCACACCCCAGGTTGTAATGCACATGTTCTGTTAAACCAGACTGAAATCTACAGCCCTGCTAGTGGCTTTGCAAGGCTAAACATACAGCACAGAGTTGCTCTGAGATAAATGCTAACATCAGTATGCTAGTGGCAATACTAACAACTAAATACAAAGCACAGCGGAGACTGATTAGCTTTGCAAACATGTTCTAATTCAAATTTTGACCTGGTGATGATGCTAAATTAAATTTAAGGGGATCGCCAAAACAATTACACTTCACCATTCTGGCTGCTACATACAGTGCTACTTCCTGCAGTACAGTATTGTCCTCATAATGCATCAGAGGGCGTAGTAACACAGTTTGTTCCTGCTGCTTTTGTACACATGGAGGATTTGTAAGTAGTTAACAAAAGTTGGAGCACCTGGAGGAATTGTCTCTTTCAAGTCAGCTGGACAGGTGTTTTTACTTTTTTGTCCACCTCATTTATATCACTGAGGGTAGGCTAAAAAAATGGAAACCTCCCTCTGTATAATGCAATATAGTTCAACAATACTGCAAAGTACGTGCTCCAAATTTACCATGCAGCTGAGTCAGCACCTCTCTAAAACAATTTCAGTATTTTTGTGTCTCAGAGATTTGGAGAATTATGACTTTGTGAAGGAGGATTTATTGCACAACTATTGTATTAGTCTGCACTGGTTTTAGTTTGGTGTACCTAATAAACTGCCAGCTGAGTGTATATATGAATATCACTGTGCATGAATTAACCTACAGGCTACAAAGCCAGTGTGGCTGTCTGGTGTTCACTGTTGTGTGTGGTCAGCTCGATAGCTAGCGGTGGAGGTAATGTTACCTTGGCCTCGTTCACTGATGTTGATTTTTGTCTGGCCAGCCTCTAGGCTGGGAGATTAGGGTATAACTTTAGTATCCACTGATCAGTAACCCATAGCACTTTATGTCAAACATCTGAACTAACCCTTTAGGTCAGGTTGTCTATAGAATGGGAACGAAATAGATAACTAGTAGTTTTGCTCCTTTTTCTTTACTACATATTTATACTGGCCATCATAAAGGGCTGGTGGGAATGTATTTTTATTTAACAATCATCATTTCAATGAGTCTGACCACATATTGTGCACTGATGCAATATGTGTGCAACAGGCTACACTGAGCCATTGACTGGTGGGAGTAATATCAGAGAACTTAAGCACCAGTAACTGCCAATGGAACAGTAGAGGTTTTAATTCGCTGTATAATGCTGTATAATAAAGCTACCATTATCCAGCTGCTTGCTAGTCACAGCAGCATGTTTATTTCATCACTGTGGTGACACTTTATTATTGAGAGACAGTTCATCAGATTATAATTGTCGATAATCATGTTTTGGATTTAAGATAACAGTTAGGGACAGGATTAGAGTAAATCAGACAGGTCGGTTTAAGTCTACAGTATGACAGTGATCTTTGTCAGCAGTCTAGTTGTCTACATATGTTACTTGATATGTTCCTTAATTATTTTATAATATTATATATAATATTATTATATTATAAGTAGTTTAAAGCCAGTTACAGCCAGTGATTCATTTTCCTTTTAGGCAATGATCTACATGTTCATACCTCACATGTACTGTTACAGAAGTGATCGTCAGTTTTCCTTCAAAAGCTGATACATAGAGCTGAATGGCAATTAACATGATGAGCCTCACCTGCTGCCCTTCTAATTATAACCAAGTCATTTCAATGTTCAGTGTTTCAATGTCCTCATGTATCTTTGTGTTGGAGCAGTGAAAGATGTGTTGTGCTCGGATAAGATGAGATGACGTCACCATCGTAAATTTTAAATAAACATAATTAACCACAGAGAGATACCAAAATCAAATTGAATTATAAATATGTACATACCTACATACCTATAAATATGTTAAAACTGAGTTTGAATTTACAGGGTAAACAGACAGAGAGCAACAGAGAGACAGAAAGAGAGACATCGATTAATGCCAAGGCTGGTCCATTATAGAGCACCTTTAGAATGAATGTGACTGCAGGGCTTTAAATGATTTATGTAGTAGTGCAACACTAAATTACATCTCATTACTTCTCATTGTGGCAATAAACTGTTCTGTCATTCTTCTATATTTGTTAGTGCAGCGCATAAATATTACAGATGAGACACTAGGCAGCAATTTGGGATCGAGCTAATGACTTTTCATCTGCTCATGAGTGAGTAAACTGCAAACGGAGAGTGGAAGAAGGAGACTGAAGGTGGACATGGCAGAGATTCTTGTATTGTGTATTTACATGTAAGAATAAAATTAAAACCCTTGACAAGAACACCCTTTTCTTGCACAATACGCAAAATGGACACTAGACTTGAACCCTTTTGATTGCAGACATAATAATGTTGTCTTCTGAATGATAACACCTCAGAGTTTACTGCCAAACAGTCATATTCAGTGTAAGTGAAATTAAGACTAAAAACTTTTCTCACCCATTTCTTTCATTTGTTAATGGGATTTTACAGTGATTCAGGAAACAGGAAACTGATTGGTCCAAACTGAAGAAGCAAAGGCCAAGATGTGCAGACTTTTACTCTCTAGTATGAGTCAAACGTCAAGACTCCAAAACTCCACTTCCTGCCTGCAAAATAACTACTATAGTCCAGAAATGAGTATATTTAAAGTGGAACTTAAAAGAGGAAAAAAAATATTTCAAGACTGCTCACATGTCAATGAGATTTGTTTTTTCTGCAGTCAGAAGGTCGTGCTTGAACAGAGCCAAGGCATTGTAACACCTTCTCTACACCCCAAAAGAAAACACTATGTAAAATCCTTGAGAATGTGTTAAGATGACACTCCAGCAATGAAAGCCAAAGCCAAAGTGTGCTCTCACAACTCATTAGATACTTTGTATTCTGAAAACCACCCCACTGCTACCACACCACTCCCTGTCTCATTACCAAGCCAAGGTGACACCTTGGCTTCTGTGTTGAGCATCCAACATACACGCCATCTGGCCCAGCAACGTCATCGTCCGTTTACTTTTCCAAGCACACAGACACACAACAAACACACACTGTAATGTAAACGTGCACACACACACACACACACACACACACACACACACACACACACACAAATGACTTCTTCATATGTATGAACACACACACACCTGTCAGTCCAGTAGCTGTCTACCTCTAAACAGAATCCATTAGACTCCAAAAACAGTTACATGGTGAATCCAGAAATCTGTACACGTTACTATGAAGTTAATTTGGCTGGTTATAATGCTAGTTCAGTAACATATATGTCAGTTGTGACATTTGGCTGTCACCAACCCGTAACATACTAAGTTCAGAGACATCACTGTGCCAACAAGCCCTGTAAAGAAGTGGGTAGCAGTGATAGTCCGTATATATCTATAGGGACATTGGACCTGGGCATGAGGCCAGCACTTTATCGTGCAGCCTGCTCTATTCCTACATACCTAATTTAACATCACAGCATAATTAAAGGGACTTGGCAGCCCCCTAACAGCAGATTTCATAGTCCTCTGTACTAGAAGGAGGAGGAGGCTGTAGGATCCCATGTAGCACAGGACACACACCGAATATCACATCCTGTTTACCTGCTATTCTAATTCAGGAACAGTCATATGTTCTCACCAACAACTGCTTACAGAGTGAACAGCTACAGAAAAGAACGGTATGTAATCTGTAGCCAGTGGATTTGTTTCTCCGTGACTGCACCACTGCACATCAGGGTCCATGTTTGCTGCAGCTTGCTGAGGCCCCTAAAAAACATCTCTGAGGTAATCTTGAGGAAATATGCAGACTGTCTAACCGATTAGCTCTCTGGTCTAGTTACAGTGTCATGATCAGTAGCTGTTTCAGAACTGTGTATTCAGTATGAAGTGCACTGAGATGACGCAAAACTTGCTTCTACATAAACCCGACAAACCTCAAATGTTAAATCATTAGCATGCACAGTAGCCACCTAAATAATTAATAGCTACAGAGGAGAATGTTCAACCTAATGTCCTCTTGCCTCTGATAACAGCTCGATCAAAAGACAGTCAGTCAGTTTAAGTGGTAAAATGATCATTATCATCATCATATTTACTTTCGTGTGGCATTACTGTCACTTGAGAGTGATCACCCCTTGCATTTATTTTGTTGAGTTATTTGGTGCTAAGTGGTCACTTCTATTAACACCAACATTCTTCCAGTACTGTGTGACATTATTATTTATTTATATATTTTTCACTTATTTTCTGTTGATGTTGTCCCAGCTGGTGCCTCATATCCAGTAACTCCTGGGTGGGGAACATGACAATATATTATACACAACAATATATTGCATAAATTCTCTTGCGATTATTTTCTCTTGATGGATTAACCCAAATTGCTGCTTAGTTTTATAGGAAATAAAATGTTCACTGTACGCTCACTACACTCTGAGCTATAGCCTTATTTGGTTGCTCAAAATCTAATAATCATGAGCAGGTTGTAGCTAAAAAGCTATTATTATTATTAAAAAGTTATTTATTAGCATCTGTTAACAAATGTGAACCATAAATTCATGGCCCACAAAACCATTACAGTCCATTAACCTGTAATAGCTGCTGGTGTTACTAGAGGCTATTACACTATTAGTTATTAGTTGATATTATTTACTGTTATTACTGTTCAGCAAAACTTACACAGGCTGGCTTTACTATTGGTCATTTTGGAGATACATAGATAAAGGTTCTTACATAAAAAGCCTACTGCTAGGTAGAATTAGCATTTATTTGTAGCATATTCATGTGTGCACATTACTAACAATTTATTTACTCAGCTGTCTTCCCTCTAGATCTCTTCATCAATTCAAGGTGTGGCATTTTTTTTTTTCGCTATTACAGTACATTGCTGACTTGTAACAGTCAACAGTCATCTATAACAGATAGTATTCACCTTACAAGTATAATGATCAAAACAAGATTGTGGTACAAGAGGAACAATAGTATAATTCATTCAATAGTTCTCATTCCCTTCCTCCTTCCATTTGTGTGCAGAGGCTAACATTATTGCCCACAGTTAGTTCACAGATGCCTCTCCATCATCATTGAAGAAAATAGCTTTATGCATTACATAGTTGTATGGCCGTTTTGGAAAGGGTCCCCATAAATAATGACTTGGAGTGAAATGGAAACTATGGGAAAAGCTGTTACTTTTTCTCCACGCCATGTCTATCTGTGTTGTTCACAATATGCCATGTCTTAAATATGCATGAGGCAAAATGTGTCCCCGCTATAGCTGCAGCGACAGAGTGCTAAAGAAAAGAGGGTGTGGAGGAAAAAAAAGATTGATTTTTTTGTGAGATGAATCTTAGAAATGGAGCAACATTATGACATTTGTATCCCTGACTTTTGTGCAGTCGCTGTTGCTGTCATTTGTGAAACTACAGTGGCTGGTGTTGGCGGTGTGCCGAAGGTTCAAATGTCCTTCATTTAATATTCAGGAAAGAAAAAAATAAGCCGCTTATTTATTTATTGTAATGCAAGTGTCATGAATATGTATGAGCAGCTATCAATGATGTCACCTTGAGCAGAGTTGCATGCATGTATGTATGCGTGTGTGTGTGTGTGTGTGTGTGTGTGTGTGTGTGTGTGTGCGGGGGGGGATTTGTGTGTGCAGGTTAGAGTTGAGGTGGGTGGATGCTGATGTGTGTGTAACTATTTGGAAAAACAAAAGGTTGGAAAGCAGTTTACACAATCAGCCAAGGTCATACTCTCATTTTTGCTTTTGACATTTCCCTGACCAGGCAACAAACAGGCTATTCAAGCTCCAGACCTATTCAACATTTAATGGATGATTTTAACCAGAGCGACTTGCTTAATTCAGACTACTTACAGACTTTACTTTGAGGGATCTTGTGTATGTTTTGTGTTATAATTCATACTGCATATTCTGCAATTTTCCTCAGTTTACTCCTGGTAAAACTAAGCTCACAGACAGACAAAAATATTGATAGGGAATGAATTGTATAATTGTACAAAACCCTGGACTGTGTTCAATCATGGGATTTTTGTTTTACATCCTATGCCAAAATTACTATACATTTTTTATTTTAAAAAAATATAAAATGTATATAAAATCAATCTACTCTTTACTTTTTGTATTACTGGACTTATATATATATATATATATATATATATATATATATATATATGTGTGTGTGTGTGTGTGTGTGTGTGTGTGTGTGTG
>JBBMJY010000022.1:24404948-24419303 GCA_037833715.1 Toxotes lorentzi
TGTGTGTGTGTGTGTGTGTGTGTGTGTGTGTGTGTGTGTGTGTGTGTGTGTGTGTGTGTGTGTGTGTGTGTGTGCCACCTCCCGCAGGATCCTCCTTCAACGACTACAAAACTGGGACAAACCCCAAGGAATAAAGGAGAAAAAGACACAAGCAAAAGAAAAGGACGGAGAGGGAAAGTGAGATATGGGAGGGTGAAGAGGTCAGGACGGATGGAGAGACAGAGACAGACGGCAGGGAAAAGGCTAAACTGTGCAGAGGGAGATCAGGACGGGTGGAAAGAAAGAGACACAGGGAGACGAAAGAGATGAGGGAGAGAGGAAGCGATGAAGGAAAACAGTGAAAAATTCACTTTCTGTGAAGTTGCCTCCATCTTGAAGAAATTCACATCTACAATGGAGCTTCTGTTTGAAAGCCCTCTGGAGGGGAGACAGCACACAGAAATTTCTGAATAACACAACATGTTGAAATATTACCGGAACTATTTGAGATATTAAACAGCGTACACATGCGCTGGGAAATGGCCTAGTTTGCAGTTTAAATGGCCTAGTTTGGGTTTTAAAAGCCCAGTGCCAATTCAACACAAAGTAAACATATAGGGAGCTCCAACCCTCCACAGACAGGGAGCTTTTTTTGTATTTCTTGTTTTTACAAGGTCTGACAGCGTTCAGGGTGAACAGTTGATTCCAGGAAGCACACAAACAGTGTGCAGTAGAAACCCACTACTCAGTATCAATGAATACAACAGCAAGAGAGTGAATATATGCATTCCTCAAAACACCACATACAACACAACATATATTCCTTTAAATCTATTTTCCCACATATGTATGGACTCTATATAACAAAAGTAATTTCCAAAGCAACTTTCCTTTAAGTATTGTTTTTCTTATTCAGGTCCTGGCAGTTTATAAAATTCCATCATAGAGACATGGAAAACTGTTGTTGGCAATGATGAGTTTCATATAATTCCACATTCTCTCCTACACACTACTGAACTGATCTATACAGACTCCAGCTTCATGATGTACTTTAACTTTTTTGACTAGCTCATCTGTTAAGTGTTTTATAGATTGATAAAAGTTTATGTCCTGAGTCCGTTTTAGAAAAACTAGCACATTTATTTTTCAACATAGTCCTCTTATACACCTACAAGCTTAGTCCAGTGGTTGTGGAGCATATGGATCCACAGCAGCAGTGATGTCATCATCACTGTCAATATGGCGACCTCCTTCATCTTGGAGATGAGGTTGTATGTTGTATTGTGTCAAATCAGGTCAAGCCAGGCCAAGGACCTCCCTGGGTGTTGAGTCCTTGAGAACGAGGTAGCAGATGACTGCATGAGGACCAGTATTGTCCATTTACCCAAAATAGAAAGATCACAAAAGTTATTAACTTCAAACTTTCTGCATAATCATTCAAAGAACTGAACCGCACATGCATGGAACAAGAGCTGTGTAACTCAAACATCTTCACGAGTGATGGCTGTTTTCAGAAAGCAGTGCATTTTCAGTTTCAGTTTAAATACTATGAGGAGCATTTAAGACACTGTGGTGTCAAAATCAAAAAATCATCCTGCTTCAACAAAGACGAGCTGCAAACTGCTAAACTGACTAAGAATCAATAAAGTATTCAGTAAACATCACCTCTGAGACACCTTTCTGTCCTGATATTGTCAGTAAGCCTGATATATCTGCTATTATTATTCAGTGTTATAATTTGTGGTACATGAACTTTCCTTCACCCTCTCACATGTACGTCTGCATCAGCTTGTGTTTTCCTGTTACCCATAACGCCTTCTGACAACCTGCAGAGTTGAGGCATGAACATGCCTGCAGTTAGCTGGGGGTTTAGGTGGAGACAGTGATTACAAAAGTACAGAACAAGCAAGAAGGAGAGAAAAATGATCCAAAAATGCAAGATGCACTGATCAACTATTCATGGCAGCTCTATAGTGTGCATACAGCTAAGGCTGGGGATTGTTCGGAAATGTTCAATACCACTGCCAATATGCTAGGTGTCAGTATGAAACTCTACCTTTTTTTTTATTATTATATTGCTTTAAGGAATACAAACCTGTTATAAACCCTCCTCTTATCCCTCCCTCTCCCCGCTGTGTTAGGCTCTGACCAGCTCTTCACCCTCGCTGTCCTCGCTGTGTTCTTTGTCTCCGACAACTCACAAATCAGGAGCTTGTTAGCCTGTGAGTCAACCAAGTTCAGGGTCAGGTTCAGATTAATTTTCATTTCCACATACACACGTATGACAGCAACATGACATACATATTATACTACACCACACAGTCTGAAGGGTGAGAGTGAGCACTCTCACATTAGCAGCGACAACTTAGATGTAAACAACGTCCAGTTTGGTTTTTCCTCTTGTGGCAAACTTGACATTTTGGAGGAATTTTAGCAAAACACTCTTTAATTTTACATGATTGAAGTCGCCAGCGATGATGAAAAATCCGTGGGTGTGTGCTGAATGTTGAATCCTGTACAAGAGCGAAAGATGATATCAACAGACATGAACTCCCTCAGCTGATAATATGGCTGGCATTTCACCATCGTACACTCCACCAGCAGAGGACCGTGTATGGACAAATCCACAGCATTAGTTCATGTTTCCTGGTGGATACGCATGCACACACACACACACACACACACATACCACCAGCACATGTTCCACCAGACAGCAAAGATTCCCGTTTATTTCAGGAGCACCTCAGCCCATCCAGATGGATGGCTGTGTGCAGAATGTTGGTGCGTAGGCACATTTCAATGAAAACAAAGATGCAGCAGACCTTCATTTCATGCTGGATAGTCCATCTTACTTTCAGCCAATGTCCAGAAGATCCTGGCAGCTGTAGCTGAGTTTTTAGGCTCAGTGTGGAAGGGACTGCTGCCAGGCAGCTCAGTGAATCTGAGTCACAGAAGCCTTTGACAGCACCTCTCTACATTAAGATACATTCTGAAGCATATTTCAGCTAAAATATATTTACATACTGTAGCTTTAATGAAAAACAAACAAAACTATAATGCAGATAAGGGGATATCTGATCAAAGAATAAGCAAACAAAATTAAGAATCATTTGCTGGCATCCAATACAGGAACGATTGACTCTACACATTTTGCTCAAAAAGCACTGAGGTTCTATGTCCATTCCTACATAGCTCCCATACCTATAAATACTCTCCACATCTGACTCACGCATCAATGAGTTTTGCTTGGAAAAGCAAAAGTTTCCCTCTCCAAATATACTGGGCTGCAATTCTGACTATGGACATAATTTGACAAGCTGCTGAGAGTTAATCAAAAATCATGTGCTTGTTTAACAGTGTTAAAATGTTCAGGGTGGTCTATAACTTCTGGCCTGTAGCTCCCGTTTTCCTTGTTAGTAATACACATCAGCAGTGTATATTTAAAAGTGTAGCTACAGTTACTAATTTCAGGTACTCTACTGGTACTCTACAGGTCTCTGAAATACATACAGAAAAGCATTTGTAAAAATGAAAATATGATTTTTAGAATCATTGCCAGAGCAGCTACAGAATTTGATTGTTACTGTATGTTTGAAATGCTACTGAATGTTTAACATTGCTGTAATACGCCATTCGACAAGCTGCAACTTCAAACGGCATCATTTTGTATTTTGAATATCGTCCTCACTGAAAACATGGAGATCCACAGGATCCATGACAGATTTGCAGCAATGATTTGCTCACGTCTGTGATCTCACTTTTTTTTTTCTCCTGTCAGGTATGTGTTTCTGTGTCACTCAGTCTTTGCTATTTTTGACTTCTTTTCTTTTTTGTTCCGTTAGCTATCATCTGTGAGCAGTGAGTTCCTTCTGCATTTGCTTCAATTTTCAAAATGAAATGTGAATGCATGTTGCAGGGAGAGAGATGACCAACTGCAGCACTGCAACCTCTGATCTCATTACAGAGACCACTGTCTCAGCATGTGATAGCTTAATGACCATACTCCATCTTTTAACCACAGAAGACTTATTTGAACCAGTATGCCACAGGATGGTACAACAATCCTTATGAGGACAAAGAGATGACTCCCACTGCAGTTATACTCTGCCTTTGTGTCCTGGTCTCACTTTGTTTTTATCAACCCAAGTCTGCCCCTTCTCCTCTGCTTCTCTTCTTGCCCCTTTTAATAACTTTGTTTCTCTTTCTTAGCTTGGTTGGCTGCAGCTATGAATGTTGGTCAAATTCCTAATGAATTAAGCCAGAAACATATCATACCATGATGATCAGCTGTGAGCTGCTGTCTTCATTACATAACAGCTGTAGTGTTGTGGCACTACTTTTAAAGAGACAGACTTACTGATAATATATTTCTACCAATCCAACCCTGTTGCCAAATGCATCACTGTGGCTGCACACACCTAGACATGACATTCAGACGTCAGTCGACACGATCTGTCCGCTCACACCATGCTCACACCACTGACCACACACTGTGCTACTGTGTCACCGATAATGACTGACGTCCTGAAAGCGTCCAAGAAACAGACCTGTGAAGGAAAGCTCCAGAAAGCTGTCCAGCTGACCGCAGATCCTCCTAAACTGTGATTACTGACGAACGTGCGATGAATCTATGTGATGCTGTGGAACTGATAACCTTACTAGATAGACATGCCTCAAGTAACTAACAGCTAACTATAATAATGTTGACACAGGTAGTACAGTGACTCAGTCACATCATATTTTATCTCAGACCCTTTTTGTGGCACATTACATTGTCCTGGCTTGAACTGTGAACTTGAAAAAGTGCAGCCTTAAATAGAGCGTTCATGGCCAGCATCAGTGTTACCTGTGCCAACAATGACACATAAACTGCAGTAGACATATGGTTTAGTCAAAACGAACTTGGTTAGGTAAAGATTGTTGGTACAGTTATTAAATAAAAAAAGAAAACAAACTTTGGTACATATAGGCCACACTACTTTATATATCAGCACTGGAAGCTGGCATTAGAATTCAATTGTGAGGTGTGAAATCCAACATCAGAGTAATTCTTATATAATAAGTTATATGAATTCTTACAATATAATAATGGGACAAATTACACCTAAATCAGAACAGAGTAAAAATACCATGATGCACTACAGCTACCCTTTTCTGAAAGGACTGTTTCAGACAATGTATTTGTCATGATGACCAGACCTATACTGTACATGTGTCAGAAGATGTGCAGCCATCTAAGACTTCGACAAGCTCCACTTAAACAACCCAAGAGACCTCTTAATTTAAACTGTAATTAAAACTATGGCTTACTGCATAGACCTGCATAAAGCTTAGCTTAATGAAGTATTACATTGTCAGAGGACTGTAGCCTATATAAAGCTGAGAGTGGAGTCCTGACATTTTACAAGAAGAAATTATTCTATTTTTATTTATTTATTTATTTATTTTCAATGTACAGCCAACGGGTAGTGAAGTAAGGCCAAAGAAAGAAACCCAAGCAAAGCAGCCTCTAGTGTAACAAGGACATCATATTTGTTTTTTTTTTTTTTTTTTTACTGTGGAACATGTTTTGTTTTCTAGGCCTAATCTCCTTTTTTTCTGATTTTTTTTATGTATATATATATACATAAAAGAAAAATCCACAAGAGATTGTCTGGGTCTGGATGATTCTCCATGCTCGATGACTAATAGGTAAGCTTTTATAATCTCCCAATTTAAATGCATCTCTACCGTGTATATCTGTGTGTGCAGCACATCTGAGGAGACGAGCAGTCAGAGTGTACATGTATCTGTGCAGCAAGAAGAGAAGGAACTTACACTAAGTGATAATATAGATTGCTGCCAATACAATGACATTAACACCCAGACCTTATCAAGGACACTGTCAGCATCTCTCTCTCTCTCACACACACACACGCACGCACGCACGCACGCACACACACACACACACACACACACACACAAACATATATAAACATTAAAACACACACACATCTAGTGAGTGGGAGGCTGTGGGACAGAGAAGGAAAGAGAGAGGAGGAGGAGAAGGGCATTATCTTGATGAAACAGTGCTTGATACAGTAGCCAGAGCCAACCTGAACACAGCTCTGCTTTCTTTTAATGGAGATTACACAGTCAAGGTCCAGCCTGAGCTCATCTTGTTCAACACTGCACACGACTACACCTCTGAGTGTGTGTGTATGTGTGTGTAGGTGTGTGTGTGTGTGTGTTTGGGACAGTGTGCCTGATGTAATAAATTTGTTATCTCCTCACACATCAACCATCATTACTGCACACCCCCTGACCCCAGATCTGGCATCCGCTCAAATCTCCCAACGTCGCTGACCAATGAGAGCGCACAGCAATGAACCAGGGAGTCTGATGCAACTCTACCTCGCATCACCTCGCCATCACAAGGTCTACAAATCACATGGCTGATTCAGGGTTTTAGTAGCAAATATGTTATTGTTACTACCTGCAGGATTTCTAATGGTTCTCACCAAGTCTGACCACGCTGAAAAGGCCTTTCCTTCTCTGCTCACTTATACTTTCTGCACTGCATTGGGTATGTTAAGTCAGAGGAAGACTGGCTCTGACAGCTTGGTTTTCTTACTTTGGTTTTTAAAATTGGCTTTAAATTTACTTCCAGGTAATGTTTAAAAGGTCCCTGTCCTTAAAATTTAGCATTCTAAAAACCTGCAGATGCCCCGAGTCAGGACTTGAATAATTCGTAGACCTTGATCTCCCGCTTGCTCACTGCTGTACAACACAGTTCTTTTTTCTTCTTCCTATATTCAGGCTGTTTGTCTTCTTACTGTGGCATTGTATAGGTTGCATTCAGATCATACATACCTCCTTGTCTACATATTTTCTTGCCCGGTTTCCTGGCACATTCCTTGGATATTCTTTTGACTGTAAAATGAATAGAAGACTAAAGAATAACATGGAGCCCCTAGACGCGCAACACACACAGGAGCTGCATGCACGCACACACGCGCACACACACACACACACACACACACACACACACACACACACACAAAGCTGATTGACTGAATAAGACTAAGAGAGGAGGGAAAGGGAGAAATAAAGACAGAGGGAAAGAATGAATCACACCAGCTCAATCAGCGCAGTATTCAGCCTATCAGTCAGCCAGCCAGTCATTCAGCCAGTCAGCCAAATCAATCAGTGATGATCATGACAACGACTGTCTTGTTTAATGAACTGTAGCCATTGTGGCGGAGCACAATAGGCTATGATGAGCTACAGACATGAGGGAGAGGAGGGTACGGAGTTCAGCAGAGGAGGGCAGGAGAAAGGAGATGGGGAGAAAGAGGAGCAGGGGATCGGGGGGAAGGAGGAACGAGGAGGAAGAGGAGGAGGAGAAAAGGTTAGAGCTGAAAATGAAAAATGGAAGGAAGAAGACTGTCGCAGATATGGAGTGGAATGAAGAGAGAATAAACTGGCCTCAGAGGATGCCATACACATACACATGCAAACTGCTTTCTCCTTCACAAAACCACTCTCACACACTCGTGTAATATAAGCAGCATCATGCACATTAAACATGCACAAAGTCATGCTTTCCCTCAACTGACAGACAGGGACAGAAATGCACTCTCACATAGATAAAACACATCCCAACAACATACTTTTCTTTCTACCAGAAGGTTGTGGGTTCAATTCCTTCCACTCTGCTCCCCACTGTACCCACAACCATCCTGCCCTGGGCCCACAGGCTTACTCACCATCCTCAGTGGGGACGTAGATGTTAAGATAGAGGCAGTCCTCGCTCTGGTCCTGGACGTACGTAGACACTACGTCGATGCTGTTTGTGAACCACACGGGCAGCATCACATCCGGCAGACGACCCTCCACGATGCTTTGAGGGCACACAGGGGCAAAGTGTGTGGCGTTGCGGACCTCAGGCCACGATGCCGGTGGCTCAGGCGGCTGAAAGCGGCGCTCACCAGTGGGTGGAGCGGCGTACGGGACACCCAGGAACTGTATAACAGGACCCAGGATCTCATTGTTGAGCTCTTTCTTTACCCCGCGCAGCTTGCCGTTGGTGGTGGTGACCACAGGGTCGTTCTCATCAAGTTTCTGAGCCGACACGGCAGCCGGAGATGCCTGCAGCAGCAGCAGTCCCAGCCATATTACAAAGGACACCCACCGACCTGCGCTTAAGGAACCTTCAAGCCCTACATATCCCATCATCCTGCTCCTGCCCTTCGCAGTCGGAAATAGCTGACACCCAGTCCTCGGAAGGTGCCTCCACCGGGGCATAGCTGCTACTCCTTGTTTTCGACTTGTTTGCTGTGTCCTCTTTTGTCCTTTCCCAGTAAAAATCCCTTGTTTTCTATCTCTCACTTACGCCATTTGATACAAACACAAACAGACAATTACACTACAGCAACAAGTGGGTAACTCCGGAGCAAATGAGGGTCGAGGTTGTTAATGATCCTTTTTAATATCCAGGCAATGAAAACCGTCCAGTGGAAATGTAGTAGCCATCAGCTTCTCCAGTCTGGTGCAGAGAAATCTGAGAAATATTCCTCACAATAAACAATGTTCCTCAAAACGGTCCCGTCAACAACCTCAGCTGTAACGAAGAAAACATCTTTAAGCGCCACTTCTCAGTAAATGGACAAGCCAGTCAGTGTTGAGGGTTTCTGTCATTGTGAGGTGAGCAGACTGCCATGTACAGTAGCAGAAGCAGGTGTAGCAGTGCAGAGGCTGAAGTGTTTATAATGGGAGTAGTTCTGTCCAGTTCAGAGTCTGTCCCCTGAAACACAGAAACAAAGCAACAATCAGCATTCAAACAGAGAGAGGTTACTCTAATCTAAATCCAACTTTCAACTTTTTTCCTGCCTCCTGCAAAACATTAAAGGATAAAGCATTAACAGAAAGGACATTTGATAACCATATGCAAACACATCAATCAAAGTGCATAACATTTATTTATGGCACATTATAGACTGTGATATTACGCAACAGCTTAACAAGCAAGGTGTCGCTCAGTATCTGTTACCGTGGTAACAGATGTTAGCTAGTTGTGGTGGATTGTTGCAAGTTTGTCCTACAGAGGCAAGAATAAATTTGTTTTGAAAATTTAAAAAGTATGCACAAACAGTAAAATGTAAAATATAAAGAGTGACATTAGTGAAAAACAAAAAAATGAAAAAAAAAGACATCTGGAGAAACAAGGAAGAAAGTGAACTGAAATAAATTCAAATTCATTCAAGAACCAGACAGGGCATATTTCAAGTTAGAAATCTATATATGTGCATGTTCTGTCTATGTGAGTGTGTATGTGTGATGTAGAACATGAAGGCTTGTCATCCCCAGTGTGTGTTTCTGTATGTTTTGTCTCACTGCTTAGGAGTCAATGTTCCACCTGGATGAGCTCACCTTCAGATTTCACACACCAAGGAAATCCTATTTAGCTGTGCACGCGACGTGCAGAGAAGCATGGACACTTGGTTTCCTGTAATTTGTCTGCTAGGAGAAGCCGACTGAGGAGCTTTCTGCTCCATACGGAAAAATAGCCTTAAGGTAAAGTAGATAATGATAATGACATTAATATATCACTAAATGAGAATTTTAAAAAAATCCATCCAGATGCTCGGGTTTTTCACAGCAATCCTGCCATATGCCAGTCATCACACACACCCCTGTCTACTGTCTCCAGGTTTACCATTTGTCTCTCTCATTAACAAAACATCAGAAACAGGAGTAAGTTAGTAATTCATAAAAAAATTACTTTGTAGAGGGAGCAGTTCTCCTGATCACTGGAGGAGCAGCAGCTGACATACAAATAAATGTGTGCTCTGTTTCAGGGAGAATGTTTTCAAACAGTGTGAATGTAGACAGGTGAATTTAAAACATGATCTGTCTGCGGACAGTGACAATGCAGAGTGTTAGTAACCACACAAGACTTAGTGCTACTGGCAATTTAAGTCAAGGGAATTATGAGAAATGTGTATATTCATAGTATTTGTTCTTTTTTTTCTCATGTTACAGCTCTGGACAACAGACTGAACAAATACCAGCCAAGATCAAGGAGGGCAACAGGGACCCTCTTTATAACTCCATCCAGTGAGGAAGACCATGAGATATGGTTGAAAGTTGGAGCTTGTGTTTTGGTCTTAGACCTTGTTTGTGTCGGACAAGAGCTACTGAACACAAATAACATTTTACTGTTTTTACATTTTTACTGTTGTTTGCAACGCAACGTTGTTTTAATCCTTGAAATACTCTGAGAGAAGCAGTCTCTTATTGCATGAAAATCAACTTGCAGAAGTCTTTTTTAATTCCTTTTATTTGCACTTTATATTCACTAAAGCTGACTAACAACAACCTTACCTTCTCCCTTGTGCTTCAAGTCACTGCAGATTTTTTCTGTATCAAACCAAGACCACAACTGTTCCCTGATCTTAAAGTGAATGCAGTCTAAACATAACCATAAAACATTTAATAAAACCGTAGCCATGGCGAGTGGATATTGTACTGCTTTTGGACAGCAAGTGCTCAGAGTATTGTAATAATGTTTCATAACCTTCTAATCACCCAGTAAAATCACTATCAGTAGTACATGGTTTGATGATTGTAGGATTGTAAGTGAAAAGCACCAGTGTCTGTAACACTCACAGTGGTTTTACTTGGTCTCGGAGCAAAACCCAGATCTGCTGTACCGTTCTCCTCTAATTAGCATTTGTTTGACCCTGATTCAGAGAGAGAAATATTTCCTTCATTAGCACTGACGGTCACAATTTTTGATCATCACAGAACCAGAAAACTCGTGAGGCTGGAAAGCCTGGTGTGTTGCTATGACAACCAGCAAGCATCAGCTATCCTTTAACCAATTTTATCCCCGGTATAATTGCACACACGTCTTTTAACTGCCCATTCATCATAATCCAGGTTAGAGAAGACGTCCATATTCTCATCTGGGTTATCTTCTGTTAATGTGTGTGCATGGTAGTACCTCCAGATCGCTTCTCCTCAGTCTACACACACAGGTTGCAGTAACCATCTTCTAAATCCTCTGTGAGCCTGTGTTGTCTCTATGTGCACTGTGTGACCAACTTTTCTTTTTTATCTTCTGTTTTATCTCCTTTCTTTTGTTCTGTTTTCCTCTGTGTGTGCTGTAAAACACTTTGGATCAACTGTGTTGTGTGTTTAGTGCTACAGTACATAAACAAAGCTGAGCTGAGCTGAACTGGGCCTCACGTGGCATAGGAGAAAGATCTGGAGACACAACCCAGAGCAGAAAAAAAGTATAGCCACCACCAGTGCCTTCCATAGTGAAGACAAACATTAAACACGATACAACACAGACCACGTATCAGGCCCTTATGAAAGAAATGCAATTGGGTAAGTGCAGTAATGTTACGGCAACTTACTCCACACAGATTTTTGTGTTGTTGTTTTGGTTTTTTGTTAATAAAGTGAGAACATCAATCTGACATGATTTTCACCCCCTCACTATTCTCACTCCTGAAACAAAGCCTACACCCTCACCATCCACTGTTTGTGTATTCTCAGTTCTCTCTCATTCCCGCTCTTTTCCTGCCGTGCGTGTTTGGATGGTCTATTTGTGTCTAAATCCGCCTGCTATATTCGTGAGCGCAGACCTACATTCGCTCGCGACGATCATGTGTTCTGTTTGTGTTTGAAGTTTGGGGAGTGGTGGTTTTAATGAGGAACATGGCTGCACAAACAGAGTTGTATAGTAAAAGAGAATATTTTAGAAACATTTCATTGGAAATAGAAATATAAAGTGAACTATTCATTTTGCTTGACAGATTTCACTACACTGGCAGTACAAATGATTACATTTGGTTTTCACCGTCTCTGTGCTCAGACACAGAACTGTGCTTTTGTTTGACACAGAGGAAATGATTTTTGATGTTTCAGTGCCGAGCATACCAGCTGCACTCAGCAGGAACACACAGGTGTGACTTTACTTACCACTGATTAAACATACAGTATGTACAAATGCGTTAAACTAATTTCACACTTTTTTTTTTTTTGAGTCAAGCTTAATTGTCTTCCCTCTCTCTAACCCTGCTGTCCTGCTTTCACACTTGTTTACTGTGGTTTGGAACAGTGGTGCATCCAATTTAAAGTGCAGCTGTTTACCAGCAGCAGAAGACACAAAAACATTTTGACATCCATTGAGACAGATGCAGGGAAACTGGGGAACAGCATACATAAAGTCAAATGTCTCACTCGTCGTTCACCACCCTCCTGAGCATGTAGCATTGTGTTCGCCAGCAACAAAATGCTAGGTACACATGAATGTTCTTCTGTGTTTTGCCTGTCACTAACTGATCTCAGATCGTTATTCAGGTGGACCCATTAGGTTTAAAAACCCTCTTTGTGCTTGACTCTCAGTGCCAGGTACAATCAGTGATCAGGCCGGGAGTCAAACTGTGGATGTTGAGGTCATGTGATATGCACTAAGCCAACAGGGCGCCCCACTTGATAATGGATTAATAAAAATAAATCACGGACATATCCCTTGTAGGTAATTGGTTCCAGGCTACACACAAACACGACTTCAACACTGCCTAAAATCATACACTCAGTGTGAGTCTGGCTAGATTGATACTCGTCTGGGTGGTATGCATACCCTTGTATGTGTAGGTGTGTATACCCTCCAATGTGACTAAAATGTTCAAAACTGTTTAATTTTACAATAACTGCATTCTTTTTCTTAAGCTTACATGTGGGGTATATGATCCTCCGTACAATTAAAAACAAACAGGTTAGATGGAGTGCACTGAAAATACGGGCCCCATGAAAAAAAATGAAATCATCAGTCCCAGTGTCACGACACTTGGTAGGAGAAGTATTCTCCCACAATGACCTGAAACACACTGCAAACAATCACACAAGAACAGGTTAAAAAAAAAAAAACATCTGGCGACCATTGTCCTCACAGTGTCTATCTGTGAGAGAGGCTATGGACGAGGTAAGACATTTCATTAACAGTAATATCTGAAATCAGAGGTTGTTTGGTTTCTCTCAGTCCCCCACACTCCTCTCCTCACTCTCACTTTATGTTATTGTTTCTATTTGTAGGTGAAGACAGGCTGCAGGGGAACCATCTGGCATCATGCATGCTACTGAGCATCAGCGGGCCACCTCAGGGCCAGTTTCCCTGTGACAGAGTCTTAGAGCTCCTCTTCAAAAAAAAACAACAAAAAATCAAATGCTGTCAGGCAGGCTGAAAACTTTGCCACTGAGGCTAATATATAGCGCCCTCTGTAGGTAAAGGATCAAAGAAGCATTATGTATGAATAAACAGATGTAAATAAATATGTTCTAAAGTTTGTTTTGCAATCAAGTGTCAATTTAATTCATTTTTGATTACTTATTGATATTCACACTACAGGTACATCAAAACTCTTTCCCCTGCTGCTGAAAAAAAAAAAGCTAGAGGAAACACTAAGAGTTGTTCAATAGTTCATAGATCATCCATAAATGCAGACATATGCTGGAAAAATAAAAAGAATAGAAGCTCACTAATTCAGGTGTAGTGAGATATGGTTCTTAATTATGAACTGATACTTAGCAGTACGTGGCGTCACAGTTTACAGCTGAGGTTTGCCCACTTCAAACTAAAAAGCAAGAACAAAAACACAAACAAATCTCTCATGTTAAATAACTAAAAGTACAATTGTGCGTTTTGTATTTTCCCATAGCTCATATGCAGACGCTCATTGAGAAAACAGGGTTTTATGGCATTTAAATAAAGCTAGGAGAAATATATTACTGGAGAGGTCCTGTGGCCTTTTGTGATCAAAAGCACGACTGTGTGTGAATATCTTTACTTCATATTATAATGGTAATGTTCATTTGCAGCAGCCTGCTGCGTTTGAAACTGTTGTAATTTTCCATAAATACACAAAAAAATGCGGGTGTATTCCACTGGTTTCCTCGTTTGACATGATCCAAAGGGACCACTTAGCATGCCTCAGTTTGCTAAAAGTAAAAGAGGTTTAGTAGGCAATTCTTCTGTGTCCCTGAACAAATAACAAAAACTGCTGACTTAAAGGCGGCCGACAAAGCAGTTTATCCTCTGGCATCAACATGGCAGCTAACATGATTTTACACAATGAATATGGATTGTATAAGGGTCTCATGTACACAATAAAAAGGAACCAATTAAATGTGGTCTTAATCTATGGACGGTTCGGATACATATTTACATGTGACCAGTGTGAACGACATCAAACAATCTGGAAGTCAAAATAAATTCAGTCTGCAGCAAGATAATTGTGTGTGTGTCTGTGTGTGTGTGTGTCTGTGTGTGTGTGTGTGTGTGTGTGTGTGTGTGTGTGTGTGTGTGTGTGTGTGTGTGTGTGT
>JBBMJY010000022.1:24426813-24450584 GCA_037833715.1 Toxotes lorentzi
CCCCCCCCCCCCCCCCCCCCCCCCCCCCCCCCCCCCCCTCCCCCCCCCCCCCCCCCCCCCCCCCCCCCCCCCCCCCTTCACATGATTTCGAAAATATGATGCAGACCTGCACATGTGTGAGGACTGTTTGGAGGATGATGACTGACTTAAAGCCGCTTAGTGCAAAGATAGAGACTAATTCATCCTTCCATCCATCCATTAGTTTATCCTTGAGGGTTGCAGGAGGACTGGAGCTGATCCCAGCTGACATTGGGAGAAAGGCGGGGTACACCCTGGACAGGTCACCAGCCAATCACAAGGCTGACATACAGAGACAAACAACCGTCCACTCTCACATTTAACTTAGAGTCACCAGTTAACATAATCTGCATGTCTCTGAACTCCAGACATGCACTCTCAAGTTTGACTGAATCTCAAAAAAAAAGAAAGGAATGCATAAATTAACAGACACTTCTAAATTGTGCTTAACCTCATAAATTTCTGATTGCAAATTTTTGCTGACTTTCTCCTCACACACATACACACACAGTGAGTGAGAAAGAAAGAAAGAGAAAGAAAGAGACAGAAGCAGAAACGTGAGGGAACATGGGATGAGGCCTCTTAAACCTCTGCTGCAGCTCCTCTTGTTCTCTGTAATCACAGATAATATGTAGCGATGCCAGAAAATCCCAAATATATTTGTTCACATTTACACATTGTTTCTGGTCTTAGATGTGAGTGAAACGAATGAACGGTCAGTCCCACTACTCTACTGTTCACTTGAACTTAACACCAAAGAACAAACCTAGTAAACATAGTGGAACATGTAAACACGAAATAGATATTTTACAGGAGCTGGTAAACAACAAAACAAGAGTTGAAAGGAGAGTGTATGTTCAATTTCCAATCACCACATGTAATGAATATGACTCCAAATGAAGGCTAATGTTGCTCTGTGTCTGCTGGATGTATAAACAGGCAACTGTTTACTCACAGGTCAGTCATAAGAGGGTGACTATGTGCCAATGTTCATCTGCCCCCAAGTGGCCAAATGTAATCAATTAACACAGCTTTAAATATTCCTTTTAAGGTTTGGTCATGTAAGTATTTTGTTTAATTTTTAAAGTGACAGCAGAATATATTTCTTTGTTTTTCCAGCAATGTTTCCTCCAGACTTTGAGTTTTTGTAACATAAAAATTCTCTGGTGTCATATTTTATGGTGAACTAGTGTCCAGGTATAGGTAAGTTAATAGCCTTTACCTTGATCGACTGACTGACCACAAATTTAAGGATATACAGTCACTTCAAGTATTCAGACCCCTTCAATTTCTGCACACTTTATTGTGCTGTATATTTAATTTTGAATGGATAAAACGTTCATTTTTGCCCATCAGTCTACACCTAGTAACCTATAATGACAAAGTAAAAACCTGTTTGGAAATATTGGTAAAATTGTTAAAAATAAAAAACTGAAACCTCTCATTTACCAAAGATATTCAGAACCTTAATCCAGATACTTTGTAGAAGCCCCTTTGGCAGCATTTACAGCTTCAAGTCTTCTTGGTTGGTTCTCTAGAAGCTTTGCACCCCTGGATTTGGGCAGTTTATCCCGTTCTTCCCGACAGATCCTCTCAAGCTTCATCTGGGTTTTGGCTGGGCCACTCCAAGAGCAGGCAGAGACTCGTCCCAAAGCCACTCCAGTGTTGTCTTGAGTCTATGCTTGAGTTCAGTGCTGTGCTGAAAGGTATGCCATTGCCCCTCAGGTCGCGTGCACCGTAAGTTTTCCTCTCTGTATTTGGCTGCATTTATCCTTCCTTCTGACCAGTCTCCCTATCCCTGGAGCTGAGAAGCCCCCAGCACAGCATGATGCTGCTGCCACCATGCTTCACTGTATGGATGGTATTCACCAGGTGATGAGCAGTGACTGTTTCCCAGTCTTAGTGCTTGAAGGTCTGCTCAGGAGGTCTGTTGCAGTGACCACTGGGTTCTTTGGTCACGTCCCTGACCAAGGCTCTCCCCGCCCGGTTATTCAGTTTGGTCAGACGGCAAAATTTAGGAAGAGTCCTGGTGGTTCCAGACTTCCTCCATTTCACAGTTCTTGAGGCCACTGTGCTCCTGTGAACACTCAGAGCTTTAGGAATAGTTTTATACCACTGCTCCACAATTTATCACAGAGGTCTGCAGAGAGTTTGTTGGACTACCTAGTTTGGTTTTTGTCCTGATATGCTTTGTAAATTATGGGACCTCATATACACATGTGTACATTTCTAAACAATGTTCAGTCACTTCAGTTTGCCACAGGTGAACTCCAGTTAAGTTCAAGACACATCTCACACAGGAAAGTTAAAGCAAACAGGATGCACCTGACCACAATTTAGAGGGTCACAGCAAAGGGTGTGACTCATTTTGTAAATTACAGATTTCAGAACATGTTTTCACTTGGTCATTATTGATTATTCATGGGCATAAAGAGCTGTTTTAGCCATATAAAATGAAATCTGCAAAACAATAAAGTGTGCCAAAAGTGCACGGTGTCTGAATAATTTCTGAAGCCACTGTATTTTGTTTTAGAAGTTCAGGAGCTACACTTGCAGTTTTCAAACCCAACCCCACTCAAAGAAGTGACACTTAACCACAGTAACATAATGTATTGAGAGATTGGCTTTAATAAAGTAGAGTCAGCACGCGGAGGCAGCCAGAAGGTGTAGTGATTATCTGAGAGGGCAGTCGGGGGAAAACTAAGGGCCAATCATTTCATCCTGGCTTGTCACCACACAGAACATAGTGTTATTTTAAAGAGAGGCTGAGAGAGGGGTAGAACAGATAGAGAGAGAGAGAGTATAAGGGCTCACGAGAGACTTATGGCTTAGTCAGTCACCCAGCTAAACACTCCATCAGCCTGCGCTTTAGTCAGTCTCATCCATATCCTCCTTCTATTTCCCATCATCCATCCATCCATCTCTCCACTCCGCCATTGTGTGATAAATCCTCACAACATCACAGCATTTTAGCCACCCCTCCATCCCTTTGTCTGTTCTATTTTAAGCATCTCATCTCACCTCTGTCTGTGATACTCACGCACACACACACATCTCGGCTCGTGGAAGGGATTTATTGAATAGGTGCTTATGACTATTTGAGGGATGTGCTTAGCTTGCAGGTCTGTCCAGCTTCAACCTCTCACTAGTCTGAGAGAACCAGTCATCCTGAGAATTTGATGTGTGTGTGTGTGTGTGTGTGTGTGTGTGTGTGTGTGTGTGTGTGTGTGTGTGAAAGAGAGTGAAAGATAGAGAGGAATGAAGACAGTCAGGGAAAAGAGAGAGGATGAACTCTTCTGACAAAGTCCACTAAAAATAGTTTCACATCACAGCTGTACAATTACCTCTGTGTCCATAAAGGGAAGTTTACCAGGCTTCAACAGTCCAGCTCCAGTCTCCTTACTGTGCATCATGTTATTGGCTCATGGACAGTTTAGTCATCAGTTACTCACAATTCTTAAATAGATTTACAACTGCTGGCAGACAAGAACATTGATGCTGGACAATTCTACCAAACCTTGGAAAATGATGAATGACGACATTTTTTTTTTATGTAAAATTTCAGAGGTTTTTAAATTCACAATCTGCACATGTTGACTACTGTAAGCTTAAGGTTAGGGAAAGGTCATGGTTACATGACCTGGTCTGATGCATGATGCACCATTTGTGATTATTCATGCCAATTTTTTTTTTATGTAAGAAATGAAAAAATCCTGTCTAACTTAGTTCATTACAATCAGCATAAAACCCATGCAGAAGTAAACAGCATGGGTAAACTGTGCCTCTAATAAAAGCCATCAGTTGTCTGGTAAAATCAGTCTTCTGATCAACTGAAAAAAACAAACAAAAAAAAGACAGACACTGAAGAAAGTAGCACATTACTAAAAATGAAAAAAGAGGGCAACAAGTGATGTGTAGAGGATGTAAAACCAGTAGACTGAAGTAGTAATAAGGGATATTACTGAAAAATAAGTGATTAGCAATTTAGCAAAATGGGAATCATCGTGTCTGGAATAAATTAAAATATACAGCTCCAGGTCAAAACTGTAGGAGCAGCATAAAAGAAACAGGTACTGAGTTAGTGTAGCTAAAGAAACACACTGAAGCCTCTGTTTGTTTGTCTCTCTCAACGCAAACACACAAACATACAACCATCCACTTTCTCCAGCGACTTCACTCATTATGAGCAGAGTCAAACCGAGCATTCATGTCACTCAGCAGTGGCAGCAGGCAGCTCTGCAGCACACTGAACCTCCCAACACACCAAAGACGCACACATGTACATCATGTAAAGTAATACTCTTTGTAGTTTAAATATTGTCTTCAGACTGATGAATGAATGAATGAATGAATGAATCATTTTCAGTTGACAGTCAAACGTATTTATATTGGATGGCAGTAAAAAAAAAAAAAAAGATGTCATCCTGCTGATATGGGAGCGTCAAATCAAAAACGTGTCATTTTGAAAAACAACACAAAATTAAAAATGTAGCAGTTTTACTTATAGACCTGCTGCTTCATATTGTTAGCGTTATTCTGTGAGTTAAAATGACAAATCACTGTGTACATGTGTAAATCTTATTTTTCATTTGTAGATCCTGTGATACACATTTGTGCCCATTTTGAGACACACGTGTCTAATTTCTCTCCATATACATGAACCCAAAACAGCACTCAGTCAACACATACAGTATATCTGATGAACTGCACAATCCTTTACACCGACAACTGATCAGTCATGAACTGAAACTGAAATGTTTTCAGCTTTTGAGAAACAGTCCCAACAATTAAAAATACAAACACTGGACAAAATCCATCGTCTTTGGTTGAGGTAATAAATAAAAGTCTAGCTCTAACGGGAGCTTTCTAATTTCCAATAAGTGCCTTTGTTCACAGTAAACAAAGTATTCTGTCTGTTTTCAGGCTGTTGGCTGACTGTTGGCTGTTGGTCCCTGCTAGTGGAGAGGACTGGCTGACTGTTGTTCAGGCTCTTGAACGGGAAACGTAGTCCGCGTTCTAGCCTGTCAGTCTGGATCAGTGAGCTGTGCATCCACAGCTACTACGAACAGAGTTAAACTCCAGCACGGAGCCTCCAGCGCTTCACACACATAGCTCACGAACACACACACACACGCTAGCCTGGGGAGCAGTAAGGTATCAGAGTACAGAGAGGATGTGTCAGCTCACTTTTGGCCCTGTTCTGCTCCTCATCCTCTCTTCACCTTCGTTCCTGTCCCCTGCAGGCTCACACTAAGTTTGCACATGCTCAATCTACTTTGCTAAAATCATGGTTTAGCAATAAAAACAGTACATCAAAAGAATACAATACAAGCTTATATAACTGGCTGTAACTAAAGGACTGGACTGGACATCTATCCAGCGCACACACACACACACACACACACACACACACACACACACCCAAGAACACTAACAGACTTTATCTTTTTTTTTTCAAAATGTGATCGTTACATCAACAGGAGCAGCCTAATAACCTCACACGAAGGATGAGTGCATTAAGCGCCAATCTGCCTGCACTATATTCAATTCCATCATCTCAACTGAGCAGAATCGATGTGTGGATATTTTCTCTCAGTCACAGTCAGTCAGTGGGCGTCCATACTAAGCAGGCTGGTGTTGTGAGTACCGTAGCATGGATAAAGTGGAAAGCGACTGGTGTTATCAGTGTGGGCGGTGGAAGAGTCAAGCTTTCCTTTCTGTTTGGTTCACCTGGCAGACATTTTGTGCCTGGCTGCCAGGAGGGTCAATGGGAAACCGGTGGGCTGGCATGAAACCGGCTTTCTTTGCCACCACACTGGCTCAGCGCGAGATGGATCCCTTTAGGACAGAGGCACAGGTGAATACTGAGCTGCCACCAGAAAGCTCACACACACACACACACAGTGATAAGAGTCAACACAATCACAACTACCACAACCACAAAATACTCTCAGTTGCACACGCAAATCTTGGGGAATCTGGGCAGGTTACGTCACCTTATCTTGTTCCTGACCTTTTACATTTTAACTCCCCTGTGTCCAATTCATTTCTTTTCCTCTCTAAATCACTGAGCTTGTCTTTCCCACTTCCATTACACCCAATGAGAGTTCAAGTCTGCTTCAAAGACATAATTAGCCTGTTAGTTTGAGGTACATCTCTGAAAAGCTGCCTCCCTGGGGTGCTACAGGGAGCCTAAAGACACTAGAAGCTATAGTGGGATTGTGACAGAGAACCTGGGCTGAATTTTGTTCTCATGACTTTTTGATGTTGCTTTATATTACTTTTGGCTTAAAGGTGTGAAGTCTAAATTGCTTGTCTGAGCACTTTGAAGTTTTTTTTTTTTTTTTTTTTTTCAAGCTATCTCTTCTGAAGAGCCCAGGAATGGGCCCGGGTTGTCCCATTTGAAAATCAGAATTAGCAATTTTTGGATGCTGCGGCAATTTGGCCAGTAAATATCATCATAGATAAGAGTTTTACATTAGTGCCACTAAAGTGGTCTCTTGCTTGTAGTGAGTTTAGATACTTAGCAAAATATTGCTTTTGGCAATGTGCATCAGAAAAAAGGGGAGTCCCGTTTGGCTCAGAAACAGAAATCCTGGTCTGAAAAATCAAATCTGCCCTGACCCACATCAAACAGAAACAGGAAGTACACACGTAGAGAATACGTGTGAGTATCGCATCACAAGGTAAAACAACTGTGTTTTACATTTTTCCTTGTGGTGATTTTTGTCAAAGACTGCAGAATTTCCAGCCTGTGTGTAGTTAGAGTGTATTTGTACCAACATTATTTTACCTGCCTTTGAAAGTCCATTGAGGTTGCATTGCATGTGAAGGTGTTCTGTTTGTGTTCAGTTTTTTTTTTCTTTTTATAACAATTGCTAACCCACAATTCTCTCCGTGCAGCACAGCAGTTAATCTCACGTCCAAACTGCACAAATCACATAGATCACAGGATCAACTCTTAATCCACAGCACTGACAACATTTGTCTCCCGACAAGAAAACCTTGTCACTCTAAATATAGTGACCTTAAAAAAAAAAAACACTAACAGGCGGCATTAGAATATGGATCACCACTGTCTGGCTACATTTATTCTTTTTTTTCATCCAGTTTTTGCATTAAGTAATTCCAAGAGCACAATATGAAACTAAAGTAATTCCTGCGATGAAATCTTTGTTGAGTATCATATCCCTCTGACTGTCTGACCTTGTTTCCTGTGTCCCTCTAGACTGTTAACTATCAAGTAAAGACAAAATGTCAAAATATACATATATATGTATATACGTGTGTGTATGTATATATATATCTCGAAAAATATTACTTTAAAAACAAATGTTTACCTCCTCCACAGAGAAATAGTGAAAGAAAGCCTTGACAGCTTTGTCTCATAGAAGCAGAGCAGTCTATTAATGCAGCTCTGCTTGTACTCTTGTTTTTCAGGAACCCCTAGTCCCAGCAACGCGTGCCGACACATACACACATACACACCCAGTTATACTCCCTGACCATGTAAATACACACACACATGCAGCCACACTCCCTGGCCATTTAAATACACACACACAGCCACACACTCCGGCCATGTAACCTTAACAGCCCTATCAGCCTGCCAGCACGGTCTGTTCTTTTCAGCTCCATCCTCAAGTGAGCTTTCAGCTGACACAAACGTGTGAAAGGATTTGAAGCCTTTAAAGTGACGCCTTCGGGGACGGACACAGGACACAGAAGTGGAGAGATAACGTCATCATTTCCTTGTATATTAAGACACCCGGCTAAACAGCTATATTATATAAGCATTATGTACTATATAATCACAAAGTGGGTACTGTTAATCTTACTTGCCACATAAGAATCCTGAGTTAGTTTCAAAAGTATCCTCTGCTCGTAAAAGGTTCTTGTTGTGAGTCATTCTTTCAGACTACTTACTCTGGAACATGTACACTGGACTAAGTATCTGATTATATTATTTATCACCTGTACTTACTTACCCATAAATCCTCCTACGGGGATTGTCGATCACAGTGATTACATTTGGAGGGGGAAAAAAAGAAAGAAAAACAGCTCATGTAACCACAGCCAGTGATTCATGTCTTTCACCATGGTACTGTGCTCTGTACTCAGTCATCTGAGCATGACAGTCAAATGCTCTCACAGCCCGATAACAAGGCTCAGGGCCGATGAATTTGGTTACAATAAGTTAATCGTGAGCACAACTAAATTATACACTCAGTGAGCACTTTATTAGGAACACCTGTACACCTATGACTTCATCCAATTATCCAATCAGCCAATCATGTGGCAGCAGTGCCACATGATTAAAAAGTGCCACTGTATAAAATCATATAAATACAGGAGCTTCAGTTGCTGTTCAAACATCAAACATGATTGTGATTTCAGTGACTTTGACTGTGACATGATTGATGGTGCCAGACGGGCTGGTTTGAGGATTTCTGAAACAGCAGTCTCCAGAGTTTAACACAGAACGGCGAGAAAAACAAAACACATCCAGCAGTTCTTCAGACAGGAACGCCTTGTTGATGAGAGAGGTCAGAGGCTGGTTGCTCAGAAAGGCTACAGTTACTCAGATAACCACTCTTCCATGCCACCAAAAATCGAGGCTGCTCTGAGAGCAACGGGGGGCCCTGTCCAGTATTAGTGTGGTGTTCCTAGTAAAGTGCTCACTCAGTGTAGTTCATTAGATCAGTCTGCTGACCTGCCACTGCACCAGTCATGACTCCGCACACGTAATCGCCCCTACAAAGGTAATCATGTCCTCCACAGGACAAGTTGGAAACCAAGTTGACATCACGCACACATTTTGTGATTCGTCATATACTGTCTGTGCTTGGTTGGTTATCCTAACTGACACGGGACAGCAGTATGTTGCACATCAGCCACTGATGTGCAACATACTGCTGTGGGTGGGTGACAGTTGGAACATGAGCTACACAACTCACTCCCATACAATACAGATGTTTAAGGTATGTATAGTTAGGTTTAGACAATTAAAACTACCTGCTTAAGCTCAGAATCAGAATCAGCTTTATTTGCCAAGTACGCATACACATACAAGGAATTTTTTGCCAGCAGTTGTTGTCTCTCTAGTGACAAGGTTAAAAGAAATAGGTGATCATGGTTAAAAGAAACCAATGTTGATTGTTAGTATGAGACCACAGTGTCCCACGGTTTTGATTAACTGTCATTTTGAAGTTAGAATGCCAAATAATCTCTGGTCACAGTGGAGCAGCTGCTGTGAGCTGAGGCACACTGTAATAACATGCCGCTATTCACAGAAAACACAAGTCTGACAACAAAAGCAAGGGGTTGAGCACAGTAAAGCAGAAGGAGAGTGAAGCAGAGGGGTGCTCTATTCAGCCATCTCACACACACCATCGCTCAGCTGAGCATCACTAAACCAGTCAGTAACCACTAATGGCAGTGTCTGTTCATTTGGATTACAGCCTCTGACCCAATTACAAATGCTGTAATACCGTCACGACCAGATTATAATGTTCTAAAATAAATACAATTTACAAAGGCTTTTAGTAGTACATGATCTGAACTACATCATCAAGCTACCAACAACATCATAACATATGAGATTCATTATGTTTATAACAGTAAGAGTGGACAGGTGTTTGAAATATATTTACAATGTGATAGTTATGTCACACATCCCGTTTGAAGATCGTTGGCAGTTGGATTCCCACTGTTAAGTCCATTATTGGGTTTCCAACACTGTGCTGCTGTCTTTTTTAGGCACATATCATGGTTTTCTGACTCTTACTCTGTGTTTTCCACTCGATTGTAATGTTAAGTGTGGGCTGATGGTTTTGTTTGAAAAGCACACCACTTTATTTTATGCATCATGTCGGCAATCCATGCAAATACAACAGTATTGCTAGCCCTTCTCAGCTCATTCAGTTGTGAGCAAGAAAGAGTTTCCCGTTGCTCTATATAGACCTTTCTGTCAGGAGCCAATTTATAGGGCAGACAGTGCAGTGAGTTTGAAGAGCAGTCAAATGAATATTGTGCCTTTACCCACTATAAGTCTGATGTTCTCAGTTCTGTTGGATGCACAGTGAAAACTACAGCATGACATGGTAAACTTAACACAATGTAACACGATATAGTTTCATGATCCATTTGATGTTAATGGCTTTAATTCACTGGATACATGAACTCTCCATTTGCACTACCACTACTAAAATTCTCATTAAACGCAGTGATGCCACCTGAGTCTAAGGCCACTGTAACACATGTAGCTCTGTTCATTTTTTCCTTTAAAGGACCAGTGTGTAGGATTTAATGGAATCTATTAGAAGAATTGGAATATAATATTCAGAATTATGTTTTCATTAGTGTATAATCACCTGAGACTAAGAATCATTGTGTTTTCGTTAGCTTTGCACGTACACATGGATCTGGTTCTCCTCCACAGAGCCCACCATGTTTCTACAGTAGTCCAGAGCTGACAAACCAAACACTGGCTCTAGAGAGGGGATTTACACACACTGCTCCTTAAGGTTCTGGTCCAGTTTGTGTTCACACTGGCTTTTCATAAACAAAGCCGGAGGAGTTAACATGAAGTCATATGGACTGACAGGTTATTCACTGTTTGGACAGTTGAGGCAACTGAATCATCAGCACACAAAGAGTTCACTAAGAAGCAGCTCAAACTTATGTAATGAATGATAATGACCAGGAAGTGAGAGGATGAAAAAGAGACATATTTTACTATAATCACAGGAACTGAAAAAAAAAGCTCAAAAAATAACTCACTAGAGTTTGTTTTGACCAAACCAAATTGGTTGTGTGTGACAAGTTAAAATATTCCTACAAAGGCCAGTACACATGTATGATCTGAAAGACCAGTCAGCCTGTACATTAAAACCCCCACTGTCAACACTGAGTTTCCCCTTAAAGTTATACAGTTTAGTTAGAAACTGTTTTTCCCCCTCTGTGTATTTCAACACTCCAGTGAATTTACATTATATGTTAATTACACAGAGTGAAACAGGAGAACATGCTAAAAAATGCTAATGATTCCTCTGGCCACATCATGACATAAAATGGAACTAATCCAGGTGTCAGGTAAATCATTTTATTCATTTTTGCATAATTCATCTCGACATATTTCATATCTTTATAAATCCAGGGATTTGGAATAGTTTTTGAATAAAAATGGTATCTGTAGTGTTTAAAAACCAACTATGTGGTTGCTTAAACAACAGTGTGTTGATTGAAGACTGGACATTAAAGCAAGAGGTTAGATGGTTTTCAGCATTATAACATAACAGTAAAGCAACTACTGCCAAAATCCTCAGAAACGGTGCAGAGATGATGAATCTGTACAATTCTCCACTAAGCCAATACTGATCTGATTGTTACAAAGAGCATTTATGCATTGTGACACTAAATCTCTGCACTGAACCTTTTGCTGATAAAATAATCTACTGCTACCAGCCATTTCTCTGAGGCTCTCACTGCCAGAGGATCTACAAAATTACACCATGGCAGTATGAGACAGTATGAGAGGAGGAAATGCCCATTCCAAACTCTCAGGACATTCTGTTCCACATATTCGCACCTCCTCCTCATTCCTCCCTTGCCTGCCCTTGTGGATTACAGCATGCAGATAATACTAACCAATGGTTACACATCCGCATCAGTAAGCACAGAAGTAGCCATACACAGAGCAGATGACAAGTCCGCAGTTGCCAGGAGCTTCAACAAGTGTGGGTTCTCCCCAGACACTGTGTTATTCTGTGCCGTGGAAAGTCCTCCCACCATTATCAAAAAAAAAAAAAAAAAAAAAAACCTGGCTTGGACTCCTGAGATGTTGCACGGTCAAATTGGATTCTCAATACATGGAGTTTTCAGCAGCCACCAGCCATAAACAAGGTTCCCACCCTGAAATAGTGCAAAAATAGTAATATCTTTTCTGCTGCTTGCTGTGTTTCTTATCACCTCTATCAGTCATCGCTGCAACACACAGGTATCACTGCACCATGTGGTCTACTTCATTTGAGCAGGGACCACTTCCTCCCTGTCCTCCACCTCTGACTTCATTATTTGGATGTGCCTGTTGGTGGAGTTGTGGCTCCCCTCATTCGTTTTGCTTTGATCTCTAAGTATGTGATCACCTCTTCCATCTTTTTCATACATTTTAACACAGCCCGTTTTCTTTCCAAAATCTCCATTTGGATTTTCAATTACGCGTATGCAAGTTCTCTGTTTTATTTTCATTCTGTGCAATTAAAACATTCAGATAATTGAAAAAAGCAGCGTGAGCAGAGGAGTAAATGAGCACCTACAACAGCCCAGGTGCTGCCACTGTGTTGAAGCAGAATATTAGCATGACTATCAAAGCACGTGAGTAACTGTGGTTTGTTTCTTCAGGGACTGTTTCTGCTTTTGTTGCTATTGTTCATAGACTCCCCACAGTGCAAAGCATCAACACAAGCTGAAATGAACACAGGATGAGGCTGTGAATTACATAGATGGATATGCTACATATTTATCTTTCAGATCCACTCTGAGGAGGCGCACCTGTCATCTTCTTTAAAGGGTCAGTTCATTAAAATGACAAAACCCATCATTTCCCAATTAAGTTTGGGTTTTGGTTTGTGAAGGGAAATGTTTTCTAGTAAAGGTGAAATTAATTTGCCTGATCAGGCCACCTCTTGTTAAAAAGCACGACTGACAGATTGATTTAAGCGTCCTGCACACTGTTTTCCAGCCTGAATTAGCTTACAACACTCAATCATAATGTACAGTTCCACAAATTCAAGAGAGAACATCTCAAAAAATTCAATTTACATAACAAAAGTATCCCATAATGAATGACAGAGTGTAGTCTGTCTTAGCTGCCACACGGGATTCTTTAACAGGTTTTTTTCCAGTAGTGGATTCCTTTGCTGTCCACTGGGCAATGAAACACAAAATGAATTTCATCGTCACCACAAACACAAACAACCACATACACCGGTCCTCAGGTGTGTCTTTATATTGACAGATATAACGACACACCTGAGGTATAGATGCCAATTGTCTAAAGACCCACATGTGTTGAATAATTCAAACTAAGGAAGCTGGAAGAGCAGAATCCCCATTAACTACACCTTGACCATCATAAAGAGTGACAGCCAGAAACAGAGCACAGGAAATGAGGCGGCCACTACCACAGTGTGATGGCGGATATATACATTTTTAATATTGCATAATCCAGTCATTGCTCCAGACTGTGTTAGAAGTGTGTTTAATCATCACACCAGTCACAATATTCTCACCAGCCTAAACAAAGCAGACCCAGCAGACAGTACATCAGAGCTCAGGTGAACTGATCCAAACAGGGCAGGTCTGAACACAGCAGCAGGACTCTGTAATGCAGTGCCTCCAAATCCCATCCATATGGATGTTAGACAGACACAACTGTTTTCAGTTTAGAACAGCATTATTACTCTGATAGTCAATGTCCCATCTGTGTTACCTGACATCTAGAAGGTACTGTGTTACATTTAGCAAATGTCATTCTAATCATATGCAAGTGAATCTTTGGGGAGAAAACACTTAGTTCCTATTCTAAAAATAATGAAATGCTATATTATTTTATTTTTTCATTTAACCTCTCTTTTTTCATACCAGTTCACAACTGGAAATGTTTCCCAACTCTGATAAATTCACTAGTCTACAGTCCATCCAGTGAATACTATCCAGAACCAAGCAGCAAAGACTCATTTTCAACAACTTGAGAGGAAACAAAGTGGAAAACTGAACCACTTTCTTCTCAAATGAAAGTACAGATTAGCTGGGTGAAACCACTTGTGCCCTCTCTGTATCCCTGTCAATACCTAATTTACTTTCTGCTGTCTCAGTAAAGAAAGATGCATTTTGAAAACATTGTAATTGCTGTTATTCAGCAGTGTTTCCACTCCATTGCTTCAATACCACATAATCTTCACTATACCCTTAAACAAACACCGTCAGGGGTAAAACCAGCAACCTGCTGGTTATCAGTCGGCTTCTACCTCCCATTGCTACTGAATGTACACAAACACGTTTTTATATATGAACAATGCTATCGTTTTCTGGAGAGTGAAATGTCATCATTTGACAAAATGGCTGCTACAATGTTGTACAAGGAAACTGTTCAACTTTGCAGTCACCTCACATTGACATATAGGCTAACTCAGAAAAGTACAAGTCATCACTGTTTGCTTGCTCCAAACTGTCACTGAAGTAACGAGCTAGTAGCAAAGACTCTTTACTCATCCAAATATACTCATTTATTTAGGTCAATTCTAAATCCTTCAAATGTTTATCTAACTTTATCTAACATTCTGCAGGTTTAGTGTGATCATGTACCAGATTACTGTTTTACTGCGGCTTTGACAACACATTTAAAATAGCACAGAATCTCTTATGTTTTGTGCTTAGTAACTACAAATCATCTCAGTACCTGCTTCTTCTAAATCCATATTTAAAGACTAAATACATCGTCATGAGCGTAAACACGGCCTCCTCCCAAATGCAGCTGGGAAATGAAATTTGGAGGATTACAGCTTTGTGTATGGGCTTTAGGACCTTGAAAATTTGTCGCATGCAGGTCACTTTCTCAGTACGCAGATCTCTTCGATTTGTGAAGTCTGTAAATATCACATGACCCATGAGGATGACATAATGTACATAGTGCAGAAGAAATGAAGCAACATACATGTATGTATTCATCACTAAACTGATTCGTCATTGACAAAAAGTCCCTCATAAAATGAAATTAAATGACCGCTTTATTTTAAACTATGAAATTTCATCCTTAAGTTGTTGAACACCTGAAAGCATGGTTAGTGCAGAGCTTGATGACTGGGGACTAAATTCACAATCAGTCTTCTGCAGACTGTAACATTTGGAAGGAGACGCAGGTTCAGCCCACTGTCCCTCAGTCCTGTGAAGGGTATAGCTGCGTAGGCCATGTCCTTGGAAGAACACAGTCTCTGAATGGAACACAATACTGCCATAAATAAAGCGCTCAGCATGACTGTGGATTGTTAAATTCTGTCTACCCTCTTAGCTTTAATATAAACCAGCTGCTCCTGTCATTATTGGTGGTCAGAACCCAAAATGTAAAAAGCTTTGTTGAACTGCGAGAGGGACAAATGACAAAGTCCATGGTATCAGCCACTGATATATAATACAGCCAGCGTCCCACTGGCAAAATGTACCACGGCACTAAAGCTGTTCAAACCATAACTGTAATTTCAAGGGCCAGCATCACATACAGAATCTCTCAAAACAAAACAGGTCACCAGAGAGTGAGGTGGCCACTTTCTCCAGAAACAACAGACCCACAACATGAGTCAACAAGGAATCTATAATTTACAAACTAGCTGCCTCCTATTCACAGAGCTGGTAGAAGAGGAGAGGAGGATGTGGGTAAACAAAGAGAGCAACTCATGAAGGCAGAAGAGACGAAGACAACGATGAGTGGTGAGTAGACGTTTTCCTTGAGGGCTGAGATATGTAGATCAGACACAGGTTGTGTCATCTAATGCCTGTGATTGCGTTCTTGCCGCATGATCTCAATCCTTTCAATCTCTATCATTTCGTCTTTATAAGATAAATTCAACGTTATTGCTCTCATCTTCAGTTGCTGTGTAGTTGTTTATATGAGACATTGCTTATAACTGTGCTTCTTATGTTACACAGATGTCCCATGAGACAGTCATTGAATATGACAAAGTAAAACAGTGCAAGTTTTTTTTTCTTCATATTTGCATTTGAGTCAAAGTGTCACATTCTCTCCTTTAAACTGCAGAGAACAAACTGAGGTACATTCAAGTGGGGCCTTTGAGGCTCTGCAGTTGCACACTGAGAGATGGTAGGGGAGAGGGGATGGGGTCACATGCAGTCCAGCAGACCCAGAATCCCTTGTATCACCCTTGACTATATTTTGGCAAATCTAAACACATAAAATCACATTAACATTTAGAGCTGCTGTGCTGTCTGACAATAGCCCTGAACACAAAAATAAAAAATGTGCAGGATCACTCAGGCTTGATTAGCCTCATCTGCAAGGCCAGATCTTTTAATGCCCACATAGCAGCTCAAACCATGGCCAGCATCTCTCTACCTGATCACCTTCTAGCCCCATCAGAGCCTGGGCCGGGCTGCACCCATGGGTGTGAGGGTGATGGGCTGAAGTCGTTAAAGACTAACTAGCAGGGTCACATCGCAGCATCCAGACGCTCTTTCTGCTTCACTTTTTGGTGTGGCAAGTCCTTGATGCGCACACACACACAAATACCGCATTCATCTAGTTTTATACGGTGATGGTGCCCCCGCAGCGGCCGACGGGCGCAACTTACCTCCTCCTCCTCCTGGATCGGAGAGAGGATAGAGAGACTCTATTCACCATGCGCGGGCGCACGCACGCACACGCGCGCACACACACACACAGTTCTTCTCAACACCCCCCCCCCCCCCATCCTGACCCCCAGAAATAAGCCTGAGAGGAGGTTTGCGTTCATTTGATTAACAATAAGGAATGAGCGTGGGTATTTCAATAAATCCAAGTCCAGCATCAGCATCCAAAGTCTGCTCATTCAGAGTCTTAATTCTGATTAGCAATAAAAAATCGATGTTTCAGTCATTAACACGAGATCATGATTTTCTGACACTTTAAGATAGGGGATTTATACGCGCGCACACGGTCTGCAGGTGGCAAATGACGGACGGATGGTGAATGTGGAGATATTTCATTCCCTCTCTACAGGAGGTCAGCGTTTGTCTCAACAAATTTCATCCCTCGACTATTAAAGCCAACAAAACAAAACAAAAAAAAAAACGTTATTTTTCGAACTGGGCAATTTTGCGCAGCTCGCTGGGTGAGAGTGTGCGGCTCTGTGCGTCCATGGGCTTGGAAGAGAGTGAGACAGCCCAAAGTGGCAGGCAGAGGCAGAGGAGATGCTGCTTTATGCTGTGTGCGGGGACGTTTCCAACAGCCTCTCACACTTCTCCTCACCGCTAACCCCTTCCACTAAACCAGAAAAGAACGTCATGTGGAAGAGAAAAGGCATTTAGTACCTCTAAATCCACTTGAACTTTTCCTCCCCCATCAGCCCCCCCCCCCCCCCCCCCCCTCCAAATCTGGACAATTCTGCCGAGTAAATCATGAACTAAGAACATCAGTTTACTGCATCGCAGTTGCTTGATATATATTTATATTTTTTAATTATCGGTAAAGTGTTAAAGCCTTCAGCAGTATTTCTCACAGCCTGATGGAGATCGCAGAATTAAAGTCTGAATGTGGATTTACCGTGAAGGAAGGATCCCATCCGCTGCTTCTTTTCCACCTCAGATAATATTCCTCTGTGCGTTACGTCCCGTTAGGATAAGGTGCATTCCTTCCAAAAGCCACATAGCCCCCCCTCCAAAGAAAAAACAAAAAAAAAAAAAAAAAAAGAATCCCGACGCTGAAGCGTTGGAAATAAGCCTGAGAGATGAGACTGGCGCACTTTTCACTCCAAAGGGTAGAAACTCAGGTTAAATGCAGTCCAACATTTACACACGCGCAGAAACAAATTAAGGGAAGCCTTTTAGTCCAAGTCCGCTATTAATCCAAAATCTTTTTCTTATTATTCACAACTATAATAAGAATTGTATTCTCCTAGACAGAAAAGAGCCATTACCCTCTGGGTCTTTGCCGCGCACCGGTCTACATGTTAATGACGATAATGTTGGAGAAAAAGAAACAAGAGTGGGATTTTTCCCACCATCGTCCGCTCCTCACGATTCAGGCTGCACTTGGCTGATAAAACACCGTCCTCTCTCTCTGCTCTCTCCTCCTCTCCTCCCCCCCTCCTCCTCCTCTCCTCCAGCCCCAAGTCTCTCTCGGCAGCTTTCATGGAGCAGAGACGCGCCTAGCGGCCTTAGAGGGAACTCCACAGCCACATGAGTTCATCCCCACCCCGCCCCCACCACAGGCTGCTCTTAAAGATACATGGGAACGAGACTCATCCATGTGTACCTTTGAGGAGAGAAATAATGGGCCATGCATGATACATTATATTGGTCTTGTTAAAAATAAATAATATATAGACAGAGATATAAGTAATATATAACATAAAACAACTTACAGTTCAACCACCAACAAGAACTGAATTATGACTAAGAAATAAATGAAAGTATTTAAAAAAAGATCATTACATTATTATATAGACTAATATTTGCAAAGCCCTTTGAGGCAGATTTGGAGAGACCCTTGAAAAGAATGAGAATAAAACACCCCCCAAAAAAGGACTCAAAGAGAAGGACACAAGAGCAGCACTGGGTGAATGCCTCTTCATTACAACCTAAAGGAATTGTAAACATATAAAATAATATAATAACATATATATATATATATATATATATATGGCTCCAGGAGGGGGCCCTGGTTTCCCTGATTCGGGTAACGTGATGCAGCTTCTTAAAAGACTGTCCATTGGGTTGAACTCAGCCTGAGACATACTAAAAGGAGCTCGGACATCAGCAGGAGGCTCGGGGCTGCTCCTTCACTTTAGAAGGAGGTTCAAGAATCTGACCAGGATAACACCCTGGTTTTGGAGGGACTTCGAACAGCTTGGAGACCCCAGAGTGGACCCAGAACACCATGTATGGAGAGACAGCCATTAAAAAAAAAAAAAAAAAAAAGTAATCATCTGGTCTATAAAGTTACAGGAAATAGTGAAAAGTTAAAAATCTCCATATTCCTTGTTTTGTCCAAACAACAGTCCAAACCATATAAGTCACTTGTCCCTTCCCTTGGGTACGAGCCATAGGAGCTTACCAGCATCAGGCAGACTGGGAACAATAATAAACAAGTGTTTATTAAGGTAGTGGAACGGTCATGGATAAAAGAAACAATGCTGACTATTGGTTTCACACGGGAAATGAACAGTGTTCTCCTGTGTGAAAGTCTTTTGTTCCCTCGACCCTTTCATCCATCCCAACCTGACACAGGTTTTGTTGCTTTGTCAACTACTTCACCTGACATCATCCTTTGCTCTCCCGTCATAATTACTGTGGCTGTTAGAGGTTTGTCGAACAGTAAAATGTAACCATTGGCTATAAACTGCTTCCACAGACCACCTATGAGCCTACAGAGGACCTACTTAATTACAATATCAAATGAAACAAAGAACAACAAACCCTTGAAACTGAAAAAGCAGAGCTTCTTTTTGGAAAGTACTGCATCATAAGAGATAGTTGCTTTTTTTTCAGTGCTGGATTTTATAATTCAATATCCAACTGGACCCTGGTCAGTCAAAACAGGAAATTCCACCACCATCAGCCAATCTCAGCTATGAAGTGTCCATGGTTTATCTAAACTCCTGTTTGTTTCAGTGTATATACCTAAACTTTGTTCCATAATGTTAAAAAAAAAAAAAGTATTATTTCATTGTTATGCAGACCATACACAGCTGTATCTACCCGTGAAGCGGAACGACCCCATTGACCTGGCATCTCTAAACCTCTGTCTTGTTGATAAGAAGCACTGTGTGTCGCAAAACTCTTTACAATTAAATGAAGGCAAGTCTGAGGTCGTTCGGTCCACCCAAAGCTACCATTATGTTTTTGGAGGACCTTTAATGCCAAACTCTCATCGCACTAATCTTTTGACTCTGAATTACTTTTTGCCGCTCAGATGAAAGTGGAGTAGACGTGTCACATTCAGCTTTGTAAGACACTATATCATTATTATGGTTATAGTGTGTCTTGATTTCTGCAGCCTTATTTATTCTGAATCAGCTCAAAAATATCTCTCAGTTACTGTTGGTCATAAAGGAGCAGCCAGGCCTTTAACAGTTTTTTTTTTAAAAAAGCACATTTTTGTTTAAAGTCGGGTCAAACTGGGCCAGAGCATGACACATTGTGTATGTACAGTGAGTTGACAGTTGCCTGTCTATACTTTCACCAGGCCAACACTGGAGTTAGCACAGACAAGGGCTGCATAGTGTGTATGGGACAGTAAAAGACGGGGTTTTCCAAATACACATAGAACATGTTCTAGTCCTAATAATCAGCATTTGACTTGCTCTCCCATGTCCACTTGAGAATGAAATTGAAAATGAAAGGGTTATCTAATTCAGTCTGGTTATTTCAGATTATTTGACCCCGCTGCTCGTCAAGGCGGTGGCACATCAGGGTGGGCATTATGTCAACATTTTCCTGTCACCCACTGTTACCCCTTCGACTAATGACTGACATGATCACCATTATGCTACTCCGCTGATCACTGCTGTTGCACAGCTGCCACAGACCCACAGACACTCAGATCATGTTTCATACTGCTGTGAGTCACATTTTGTTTCCATGAGTGCACCGCTGGAGAGTTCCAGCGTCAAAAGATCACAACAGAGTTCTGAGTTTCGCTGCTGCTGCATGTTTAAAACGCGAGTCACGACCAGACTGGATCAAACTCAGAGAAGCAAAATTATATGATATTTCTGTGACAGAGAAAATGTACTCATTTGTTCCATCACTGAGTCTGTTTAGTTTGAGTGTACGGCTGTTGAAAACTATAACTATGATTACATGCGTTACACTTTTGTCAATGACTTTAAACTAAATACTATCTCTTTCCGCAACTTGTATGCATCAGAGGAATCAAACATTATAGCTCTTGATCATTAAAACAGTATCAAGAGTCAAGTCAAAACTGTCTCTTGTTCAGAAGTTGACCTAGCAGTGTCCTGTCCACTGTCCATCATGTATTCAGTAATTTCTCTGTCAGTAATGTTATCCAATGTCACCAGTTCCTCAAGGGACTGGGTACACTGATGGAATGTAAGATCGGATATTTTTACAGCAAACAAATGAGTTGTCTGTGAACATCTAACTGACACGTTCAGTATCAATGACTAAAAAAAAATACGGAAATCAACAGCATGTCCTCATTATGTTAATAGAGAATGTAATCTAGTCACAAATTCATTTCCTACAAAACATATTTGTTGATGCAGTTTGGTTGTACATAAATATAATTTCATGGGGACAGCATTGGTAACCATAGGAATAGCACGCAACGAAGATAGCAACAACCGTAACCTCAAAATTAGAAGATGGAAAGTAAAAATACATGATGCAATTAAGACTTAAAATTCACTGACAAAAACCAGACTAAACATCTTTAGTTTTTGTTTATTCAAATTAGACAAAAACTAAATAAAATCAATTGATCAAATCTGAGAGCACCTTTCCTCAAAAATAGCTTTTCATAGGTCTTTTCTGGGCGATGGGGGGGTGATGACAGGGTGAGAATGAGGAATGATGATGATAATGTCCGTCATGTTCTCTAGTCCCAAACCCTGAAAGTTCATTTCACGCATCCAGGTGGTATGATGAAAAAAGTTGAATCCAAAGAACTGGTCCATAATTTTTCTCTTATCCTGATTTAACTTCCTCCTGAACAACAAATACTCAATCTCAGTCCCTACCATTAATAAATGCAGTGCTTCATTCATAAAAAAACAAACAAAAAAAAAAACAACAACAACATGATGTTTATGAATTTCTAAGAGACAGGGTTGTGAATATTCTTACTATGTCACTGCATTCGAGAACGAAACACCTTGGCACAGCAGCTGAATTCCACTAACATTGACCCAGAAAATTAAAAATGAATCAATGAATTTATTTTGCGGTTTTCTCAACCTTGCAGTCCTTCACCCACTATTAGAAGTACAGACAACAGGATTTACAAATGCACATTGGGAGTCGTAGGCAATGATCGTGGCTTTGGATTAAATAAGCACTTAATGTTAAGGCACCTTCATAATCAAGGTTACAATAATTACCACATGGTTAATGTTAGGAAACAACTAGGTAAAAGACGTTAATGTTGAATGCACATTTGTACTTTCTCCAAAGCTAAAGACCCAATGTTTTCCACTGTCGTCAGAGGGCGCCTTTTCACAACCACCCACAACAAAGCAAGAAGATGCAGCAGGGTTAAAGAAGACACCACAGATCCCGTCATCATCATCATCCGTCAGTCTCAGTGCAACAAGAAAAGGCCAGGATCAACAAATCTGATGAGTCTCTTCTCAAGGTAAAATATCTGTGTTCAGTGTTAAGGGTCTTAGCTTCTCCCTTACTAATGATACTGACCCATTTAAACTAAAAGTTGATACCCTTAAATTTCTTGGACAGCTGTATCCCAAACACCTTTTCTATACTTGGTCAAGTATCCTGTCAAGATATATTGTTCGGATGGACTTAAACTTTTATTCTAACATCAACAGAGAAGCTACTTTCCTCTTACTCCCTTTAAAAACAAAACTTGAAAAAGAAAAAAAGACTTCCTGCTCATTGAGTCCTGTCTTTTATGGCCTGCTAAAAGTACATACGAGTATTGCTGCTTCTGTCACAGTTTGTTGACTTCTTTGCTAAGAAATTTGTCCTTGGGGACATTGTTGATATATTACGAGTTCAAATATGAGCAAGTTGATGACTTTTGATGTGCAGAGCCTTTATACCTGAATATACATGTATACATCATAAAATAGGTCTTGCTGTTTTCACCCGTTCCTTCAACAAACATCCCAGGTGGAGTTTTGTCTCCTAATTAATTTCTGCTTACACTGTCAGATGTGATTCACACCACAACCTTATTAGTGTTTGGATTCCTATTACTTGCAATCCCATGGCACAGCTATGGGCAGTGAGTTTGCCCTGTCCCATGCTCCCAGCTGTCCATGGGAAGAGAAATTCATTTCTAACCTACACTGATACACAGTTTTGTCCAAGACTGCTGTGGGGAAAAGATATATTGATGATATTGTGGTCATATGAAAAGGTAATAGAGAACAGCTGCAACAACTGAGTACAGGCAGGGTCAAAAATATTTATTACATTTATTACACTTTGTAATGTCCTCAAAAGTGACCCACCTCTAAACTCTCTAAACTGTCTGTAGACAGCATACTTCTGCCAAGGCCAAACAACAACACCATGAATATGTCTGATTTTTTACATCAATATTCAAACATTATGTACTGAGAAAATGTCAAAAACTGCCCTATCTCACAAAGTTAAGGAAAGTGAAAATAAAATTCCCGGATGTGCCCTTTTAACCAGACCTGCAACAACCGTTAATGGCTTCTTCCCTGGCCCATGTCTTATCCCTCCACCAAGTTTGGTGCAGATCTTTTTGTCTGATTTTTGCACAATCCTGCTGACAAATAAACAAGCACACCAGCAACAGCAACATTTGATGTAAATGAATATCTTGATTTCTTATGTTTTCTGTAAACTGTTACATTGGACAGTTTGTACTTGCACTTTTTGTACTTTTATCTTTGTAACTTTAATTTAACTTACATTTACTTGTATCCCCCAGAGCAAGTACTTAAGGCAACAGTGGCAAGACAAAACTCCCTTTTTTTAACAGGAAGAAACCTTGAGCAGAACCTGGCTCATATGGGGGACCCTGCTGCCAATGGCCGGGCTGGGTGAAAGGAGGAAAAGGAGGAAGATAACACAGCTGGGAATGGAGGCGAGGAGGAGAAGGACATACAGCATATAAAACATGATACAAACAGGGTTGTCAGTGGAGAATGTTAGAAGGCCAAATATAGCTGGGTATCATCTGCATAGCAATAGAAATTTATTCCATGCTTCCTGATAATATTGCCTGCATGTATAAGGTGAACAATATTGGTCCAAGCACAGAACCCTGTGGAACTCCATGACTAACTCTGGTATAAATGGAG
>JBBMJY010000022.1:24457150-24489500 GCA_037833715.1 Toxotes lorentzi
GTGGGGAGGGAAAAGAGATTTTTTTCTTACACGAAGCTTTTCCGATTGGAATTAAACCTGGTTTGGGAGCTTTTTCCGGGGGGGTCTTTTTTTTTTTTTTTTTTTTTTTTTTTGCAGTTGACCCCCTATTTTTAACATTCCAATTAATGAGTACACAGGACTAATTAACTAAAAATTCCAGAGCCACGGTTTTTGTTAATAATTAATATTTAACAGTGTTACATAGAGCACTGTCCATGCTGATTACATTAGACTCTATTATGTACTATATTAATCAGTTAACAACATTAAAAAGTTGATCTTAGGTTGTGACACAGGTTGTGTCATGATGGACAAAGAAACTTCAAATCCAAAGCCTTGAAAGGCAAATCATAATAGCTGAGCTCACAAACAGACATATCAACTCTCTATTCTGAATTTTAAAGAAAAGACAAAGGGTTAACAGAGAAATGAATGGTAAGGCAACTCTAGACAATAGTGGAGTCAAATAGCATAGCAAACAACATAGCTTCTCTTTCAGCGATTTTCATTTATTGGTCACTCTGGGTGGTCAGTCAGGGACACCTGTTGTAATTGGCAGCAGGGAAGGAGGAGAAGGATAGGTGGTGGGCAGATTCATGGACAACAACAAAGGCACTGCAGGAGCTAGAGAGAGACCCATGGAGAGAGAGAAATGAAGAGAAAGAACAAGGTCGGCTGTCCAGGGAATGTTCGAACAAGAGGAAAACAGCAGCTATAGCCATTACCTTACATTTCTCTACCTAATCTCAGCTGATTAGGTCAAATGTTAACAGGGTTTGTCGGCGAAAAACTAAACCTTTAGAGTTTCACTGCTGGTGACTGGAAAAGTCTTTGTGTGCCTCTGACAAAGATTTAACCTCCACTGCTGCTTGTTTTCATCCCTCAGACCACCAGGTGTTCCTCTCAAAGTGAAGCTGAATCCGTTCGGACTTTCTGTGATTTTACTCTGATGACTGATCATTCAGAAAGTTGTACATTTAATTTTGTGAGCTTGTATTTTTGGGTTTCTGCCTGTCTGTTGGTGCATCCAATTTCAACATAAGGTTTAAACCAGTGACGTTATGTTGTTAATGCAAAAATGCTGGTGAAGTCATCTGCATTGATTTTTATTATAATTAATGTGATTGATTGTGACAGTATCTGTTGTCCACAGCTGCCATATACTGTTTGAAAAGTTTCTCCTTATGTTCATTAAATCCCTGCAGCCATACCTTGATCCATCTGCAGCCTGTGATTTGAGCAAGTGCCATGCCTTCCTCATGACCATCCACCATTTATCTTTATCAATTCATGTGCAAACAACATCAGGTGTCAAAGTTCATTCATGCAACCATTCATTCTCTGCCTGCCTTTGCCATGTTACTAACTCTCTGTTGTTTCAGACCCTGCCACGCCTTCCTGCTTCAGAATAACCACACACACCTCTAAGCACCTCAGACTGGTTGGGTAGATCTTGGTATTCTGCGTGTTATGCAGGAGACATCGGATTACCAGAGCTCATTAATCCCATACGCCATGACCCCTCCTTCCAACTCTTTGTTTTCTATTTTTAACAGTACATTGCAAATTGGAGTTTGCAAGCAGTTTGCAGCCATTCAACATACAACATAGTCAACGTGAACAGGTCTGTAGTTAAGTTTAGTTCACTTTTCTAGGTTTATCAGTAGGGCATCATAAGCTCAACAGGTCAACCTTTGTGGTAGCTACCTCGAAAACCAAACCCAAAGTCAAATCAATTCAAGCCAAAGGTTATTTATAGAGCCAGATTTCACAAATAATAAATTTGACTCAAGGGACTTAATCTCTACAGCATAATGACAGCCTCTGTCCTTAGACCCTCAAATCTATCAAGGGAAAACGTCCCCAAAAAAATCGGTTTTGCAGGTTTTATATTTCATTAACCAAAAGTGTTTGACAAATTAAAACTTTAACCTGATGACTGCATTAGATAAAATGTCAGGGGATCAATGTAATTACTATTAAACCTCTGGGGATTATGAATGTCTGTACCAAATTCCATCACCGTCCATGCAGCCATTCTGGTGACTTTTCTGCCAAAAACAAAAATGCACTTGAAGAAAGTTGCATTAGCATTTATGATCTGGCCACTATGGTTATGAGTATCTAATGTTATGACAATCCACCAAGTAGTTGCCAAGATATTTCACTCTGATTTATAAATGTAAACCTCAGGGCATCTCTAACATGAGTAGGATACATCCTCCGGCACATGTCAACAAATGTTTGGAAGGATTGTCATAAACTTTAGTACAGTCCGGACCAAAATGGTGGACCGACTGGCACAGTGACTGTGGCAATCTTTAGAGCCATGCCACCAGCAAGGCCAAAACTACAATTACTAAACATTTTTACGGTATTTTATTTTAAGACTTTACGGGACTCTTGGATGATCTGCATCATAATCAGTAGCTCATTTGGATCTTCTCCCATTTCTCTGTCTGCTTTTTTCTTTATTAGTAGTACTGTAGTGCTCTCGACTGCGGTCAGCAGAAAACATTTTGATATACAGCAACATTAAATCTGTTAAACGAAACAGTGTTAACAGATCTATTCCTGTACTTATTTCCAAATACCCAAGTATATGTATATATTTTATGTTGGACCACTTTCACCCTTCTATTGATGGTGATTTGCTTTGTTGTGTTGTTGTGTCTATGTGTTACAAAACACCATTAAACATTTTTATTTTAATTAACTGGCACCATTTTACACCTCATGCAACTGCAGGCAGGGCATTAGTCAAAGTACTTTTAAGTACTTTTGTTTTTCATTGTCTGAAAGTCCTGGTGTGACCTTCAACATGGAGAAATGACATGTCTCCCAGCGATAATGGTATGTCTTCCCATTCTCTCCGCCTCTTTCATCATCTCATTCCATCTTTCTTTCTCTTCCCTGTTGCTGTTTTGTTATTCCAGCAGTGAGGACTTAGGGGTGGCCTTGCTGATATTTCATCATCTATGGATACAGATCGGCCTGCTGTCTTCGGTGTGTATTTCTATAGCCCCCCTCATCTTTTGGCTTACACTGACTCAGAGAACAAATTATTTTTAAATACCTGAGGACTGCACAGGCATGCTTGCTTCAAAGCAATTACAAGTCTGACCAAATGTTTTACTTTGATTCATTAAGTCAGTTCAAGGTTTTATTAGTTAACTTTCTTGTTACACATCAATCAGACATGCAGACATCTAGCGTTACCTTGGTAATACATCCTAATCCATGTTGTTGCTAACAAACAGAAGAACAGAATAGCAGAAAGTTACAAATATGTAAGTTCTGGAAATCAAGCCAGTGCTTGCATAAGCTAGGTCTGTAACGCTCCACCCAGCCCTTCACCTACACCCTCACTGTGTACTCTGTCTCTGATAGTCCTTGCTAGGGAGCTTGCTAACCTGTGACACAGCCACAGCGACATCTTCCAGCAGCTAATTTTAGCTTCAAGCCTTGGTGTGAGAGGAGTAATAGACCAGAAGTGTGTTCACAGATTGATTGACAGCTGTGAGCTCCTTACTTTGGCCTTCAGGCTCACTCAGAAACCATACCATCACCGCAGAAACCATGTGAGTCACAGAGGCCTTTGACAGCACCTCTCCACATCAAGATCTGTTTGAAGCACATTTCAACTGAAAGATATTACAGAGCACTTAAATACTGGAGCATTGAGAACAATTTTAAGATAACTGCTCTTTAATTCAATATATAGCTATCAGCTATATTCACTCGATTTTACATAAAAATCATATTTATCAGATATGATAAATATAAAACATTAAAAAAAATTTCAAGACCTCAATATCTTGTGAAGCGGTGTCTAATTAAATTTCCTTGTCACACTTCAGATGTTTGTGAGTTGTCATCAGTTCCACTGAAGAGAGGTTTCCCCTTTAACCTCTGTGATGGTCTCTGAGTTTATAAAAGTGACAGCATCCAATATTTTACAAAAAACAATATTGATTAGAGAAAAGTCCAAAACTGTATACAAGTGTGTGAAGCCAAACTTTTGTTTTTGGCCACTGTAGCAGGCATGGCTCTAAGGATGGATTACCAGGACGTTTTCTAAAGAATCATGATCCCCAGAGGATGAATCCCATTGACTTTAATAATCTCCTAACTTTTCCTTGAGCACTACTATGAAGTTGACATTTCTGGGTTTCAGTAAAATGTATGAAGTGTTATCAGCTTTTGTACAGATATGCATGGTTCCATTATTATTATTATTATTATTATTATTATTTTCTTATACTTTGGTTTATGGCTGAATACAAGCAAAACTAATGGACGTTCCATCAGTCTCAGCTGTACTATGTGTTTAGAGCTGAATGGAAAATTTTAGCATGCTAACAAGGTAAACATGATACCTGCTAAATGTTATCATGTTGGCATCGTCAGTGCCTGTTAGTTTGCTGATATTATCTGTTAACTTAGCCTCAAAGTGCTGCTAGCATGAGTGTAGACTGTGTCTGAAATCCTTTGCTCATGCCCATTCACTATTTACAATAAACATGCCATCTCCATCGCCTCTATAGTAAGAGATGAATTGGAATTCCACACAGTCATTTTTGCTTTTACAAAGCGCAGTACATTGCATTGCATTGCATTGTGTGCAGGACGTGTTGTTGTTCCAGACTATTTTTAAACTGCTGCTTTGGGACTTTTAGTAAATAAAGGATCTTCATTTTTCTTCTTTAATACACACACTGGTCAAAATGTAACATTACATTTCAAATGGCACAAAAGTGCAATGAAATGTGATGTCATAAATTGCTAGATTGTGATGTACATTACGACATGAATATATATCATCAACTGGAGATGATGATACATGCCATGGTTTTCTTTAATGTGATAATACACTATATTGCCAAAAGTATTCACTCACCCATCCAAATCATTGAATTCAGGTGTTCCAATCACTTCCATGGCCACAGGTCTATAAAATCAAGCACCTAGTCCAGTGGAGGAATTTCCTCGCTACTAAATATTCCACGAAGTGGTAGGCCACAAAATGACAGAGTGGGGTCAACGAATGCTGAGACGCATAGTGCGCAGAGGTCGCCAGCTTTCTGCAGAATCAATCGCTACAGACCTCCAGAGTCTGGGTTTGGCGGTTGCCAGGAGAAGGGTACTTTTCTGGCTGCATTGTGCCAAGGGGCAATATTTGGTGGAGGGGGGATTATGGTGTGGGGTTGTTTTTCAGGAGTTAGGGTTAGAGCTCAGCCCCTTAGTTCCAGAATTTCATTCTCTCAACTTTATGGAAACAGTTTGGGGATGACTCCTTCCTGTTCCAACATGACTGCGCACCAGTGCACAAAACAAGGTCCATAAAGACATGGATGAGCAAGTTTAGTGTGGAAGAACTTGACTGGCCTGCACAGAGTCCTGACCTCAACCCAACGAAACACCTTTGGAATGAATTAGAGCAGAGACTGCGAGCCAGGCTTTCTCGTCCAACTTCACTTGTGGAAGACTGGTCAGAAATTCCCAACACACTCCTAAACCTTGTGGAAAGCCTTCCCAGAAGAGTTGAAGCTGTAATAGCTGAAAAAGGTGGGCCGACATCATATTCAACCCTATGGATTAAGAATGGGATGTCACTCAAGTTCATGTGCATGTGAAGGCAGACGAGTGAATACTTTTGGCAATATAGTGTAAAACTGATCTAATTCAAAAGGATAGTTAGTGAGCATTATTATAGTTGTTATCATTATTATTATTACTACTAATACTAGTACATGAGGTAAGAGGATGACACACCCTCTATGGTAGGTAATATGGGGGACTATAATAATGTAATGTAGAGACATTGTCAGATATATAATATATTAGCCTCTATGAAACTCTGGCCCATATATCTTCCTGAAGCTTTTTGTCAAGTCATTACACTGTCAGCAACTTAATCCCCCTCACTTATTTTGTGATTCCTTTCCCTCCCTTCCTCTTTCAGCCTCATCTGATCTCTGTTGGGCTCTTATGTCATCACGCTCTGCCATTGCTTCCATATGCATCTCCAAGAGGACAGCCACTAGGCAAAACACTGGCTCTCCCATTGGCATGAAAATGAAAAAGATTGCTGGGAAAAGAAGGAGCCTATCCAAAATCTTTCCCAGAGTAATTTACTGCCTGTCTGCAGCCCATGCAGTCTGATGAAAACAAAATGGAGAATTATAGAGAAATCTTTCAAAGCAGGAAAGTAGGTCAACAAACAAACAAACAAACAAACAAAAACAAAAACCTACAAAAACACTCGCTTATAAACTATATTTGTTGCAGTGGTAACACCAGCAAAAGGTTGCGTATGCATGTCCACACAGGCAGCATATTCATGAGTAGTTACATACAGTTATGTGTGGTAAACAACACAACAAAGACAGCAACAAAGTTAGTACAATGCAGTAGCTAAAAAATATGTTTACTCCAGAGTCACATGGCAAAATTGACATGTCACCTCGCCTTCTATTCCCTGGCTGGAATCCCAGTCTCCTCCTCCTCATATTTTGAGGTTTTTCGATGCGTGGAATTTCCAGCCCTGTGCTCCAAAGTTTAGTGTTTTGCTACATCTTCAAAACATGAGAGCAGTGGAGACTGATGACGCAAGTGGCTGACAGGTATAGAAAGCCACTGCACTTGCTCATGAAGCTGTGCAAGACACACTCTGAGCTGATTATCTGCCATGTTTAGTGGCCGGTGTCCAATTAAGTTGAATTTTGCACATACTAACTTCCACAACACATGTCCTATGAGATTCTGCCATTGACAATATACAAAAGTTAATGCAGTGATAATTTTACTCTCCAATCCTGTGACTTGTACAACAAAAATTCTTAGAATAAAAAAACAGAAAAGGGGAGTCTGCTTTAGTTTGCAGAATTCTAGTTAGCTGCTTCGGAGCATTATGTGCAGCTCTTCATTTACCACTTTACCTCATGTAAACTATCCACTCTTGCACATTAGGTCTAAAACAGCCGTTAAACCCATCTCACAGTGCAGCATGTAATGAAGTTGTGAGATTGCTATCCCACACACTATAGGTGCTCTTAGTCTTGACTGAGTCTTTCATTTGAGCCTGTATTTCTTCTGTGTCTCAGTCTGGTATCGTTCTTACTCGTCTGTCTTGGTCTCGGTCCTCTCTTTTATTGGCCTTGCTTGTCTTTCTCGTTCCTTACTCAGTCTCGCTCATTGGCCTTGGTCTTGACTCAGTCTTCCCCCTCTCCATTCTTGGCTGAATTTAGGTCAGGAGTATGAGCTAACCACAGTCATTATAACCCACTTAACACGTCCATATACAGGGCAACATCAAAAACAGCCAAAAAGAGATTCATTCAATTTGCTGTGGTGTTTTTTACTGAGATAGAAGGAGCAGCATGTTTACGAGTTGACATTGTAGTGATGTTGGACAGAAACATTTATATTGACATTTAGGCGCTCTGACTCTCACAGGAAGGCTCTGTATGATGTTTACCACTTGCAGGAGAAGCAGTAAGTGTAACTGACATTTCTGCCTGATAAGAACCAATCACCTGTGGGCCAGGCCTGATATTTTACCAATGTGATAATAGAAATTATATGTCAGCCCCAGTGGTAGCAAACGATTTTGCAATGCAATTGATCAATCACTTGAGGAGCTGGGAACAGCAACTGGAGATATTTATCAGCCTGCAGCACCAGTCAACCTGTGTGTTTTTGTGTCTGTGTGAGACTAAATGAGTGACAGAGTGTGTGTGTAAGTGATTGGGCATTTATAAGACAGAGTGGGTGAGTCAGCTTGAGTTTGCATGAGGCTCATGGGTGTGTGTGTGTGTGTATGAGTGTGTGTCTCCAGGCTAAGTCTGAGAGGCCAGATGTTAGCAGAGACAGAGGAAGTCTGGGGACCGGCCATCACCAGTAAACACACACACACGAACGCACGCACGCACGCACGCACACGCACACACACACACACAAACGCACATCTATTCATAAAGATGCATATAGTGTACTGCATGTAACCACTCAGTCTCACATACAACCTCTTGTGTACATATGCTTTCTCTTACATGGACAATCTATATTTACCTGCAAGGGTTGGATTAAAATTGCAAAGATATGAGATGCTATTTATGTACAGTCCAAAAAAAAAATGTAACATGTTTCACTGGGTTTTTCTTAACAAAAGTCAAACAGAACTTGAGAGAATTTCAGACCCTGCCTGCTGTCTCACCTCCTCACATTTGGCCAATCACTGCATGAAGTGAGTGCGATTGTTTGCAGACACTGTTGGACACAGCCCTGACGGAGGAATCGTGTGCTGGGAGGCGGTTCCAGATGCTGACTGACGAGCACTATATTTAAAGGAGAATGTTGTAGAGGACAGATGCTGCACTGATGAACCCGATCACAAGATAAAGTTTGAGGAGTGAAAAGTGATACGTTGCATTGATTCCACTGCTGTGGAAACAGCTCAGGTCCAGATTTACTCTCTACCAACAGCAAGAGAGTAAATCTGAGTTTTTAATGCTCATCATTGTAAAGTATTGTCACCTCAGTCTTCAGTTTTAAAGCTTGATGATTTAATGGCTGGTTTTAACTGTATACTACCAACCAACTAACCAACTAACTAATGCAAAGTAAATCCAGTTTGGTGGCACCAGTTTGGGAATTATGAAGGAGGCTTAACCAAGCCTGCCATCTCTGCTGTGCCCGCCAGTGGCTGTGCTATTTAGGTCAACACATTTCAAGCACTGGGTCAAAACAAAAGTGGTGTTGTGGATTGTGGACTGGATTAGTTTCTGAAGCTTCTGAAACTGTCACACAGTCTTCCAGTCAGTGTAGAGTGAATAAAATGTTGTTTCATTATACTTTCATGTATAAAATATCAGACATGTTTCTCATGGTAAACTGCACTTCCATGTCTCAGCTGCCCAATTCTTCTTAACTGTATTTGCATGTGACTCCTTCAGTGGGATTTACCCGTTTATTTCATGAAAAACACAGGCCCATACAACAGGATAGACAATGAAAAGATCATACATTTTCTTTTTTTGGTTCACGTGGTAGGCTGTCAGCTCTATTTTAGGTTGGGAGCTTGCTTTTGGAAAAAGTGGGTCTACAAGACATTTTGAAAACTCCCTGTGTGGGTATATATTAACACTGTGTACGGAGTTTTTCTAAACTTGAAGTCAGAAAGCTTTTCAGTTCCTCTGTGGTGATGGTGAAATCCATACTGAACACAAATTTCAGTATCATTTCATCAGTATCATTTAATCTAATATTCTCACTGTTTTGCTGCCAGGTTCAGTCACTTCCAGGAGTCTTCTTGTCACTATGAGGTTGCCAGATCACCAGCAGACACTCAAGTGAAAGCGCCAAGGCAAGAAGTAGTCCAGCAAATTACCCCGCTACTTTTTAAAACACTGAACAAATGTTTCACCTTCAAAATGCACAGCATCCCAGTGGGCCTGAGCATGCTTACACTGCAAGAGCACACGCTCACGTGTAAATAAACAAATAACCTCTCACACTCGAACACACTCTTTCAAGAGGACCTGCTATTGAGAAAGGAGGCCCTGGTCAGGCAGCTGAGGCAATCATAAACCACTGTAATCCATGACACCAAAATTACACTGTGCTACTTGATTCTTGCTCTAAATACTGAATTTATACAACTCTGACACAGCCAAGTTTAAAGTGAGTCACCAAAATACAAAATTAGTGCAGGGAAATAGAAACCTGTGTGCGCTGCATAAAAACATGACTTTGCTGGAGAAAAACTGGAAATTATAGCTCAAGTTATTACAGCAGAGAATGTTTAAACTCATTTCAGTGCTTTTCAGTGCGTTGCTTCAGGCCATATTATGTTATATTAATAATAGATAGAAAATAACAAAACCTTTATTTACATAAATATTTCACAAATTATTTCTTTAGGCTACACTTTTTTTTTTGTTTGTTTGTTGTGTTCCATGTGTGATTTTGGACTGAAAACCTAGAAGGAGGAAACCTGCTGTCAGAGAGGCCCTGCAGGTACACCAGTACTTTTATGTAGGTGTATAATAACCATTAATCTAGTTTGTCCTCATTCCCCCATCTCTCCTGTCCAAAGCAAGCTCCTTTGGCAAAAATGGGTTAGCTTTAATCCACATCCAAATGAAGGGAAAGGAACACGCTTCCGTGTGTGATTGATGCTGTTGTGTGTGTGTGTGTGTGTGTGTGTGTGTGTGTGTGTGTGTGTGTGTGTGTGTGTGTGTGTGTTTCTTTGAGAAAGAAAGTGAGTGAGCTGTCAGCACTAATTAGTTATGCAGGTGCCCTGTAATGAGTATATGAGTCCATGTATGTGTGTGTGAGAATCTGCGTGTGTGTGTGTGTGTGTGTTTGCTCTCAACTTTGGAGTAGGCCTCCTCGTCAAGGAGACACATTTCATTCTGCCAATATAACTACAAAGTAAAACGTTTTACAATAGTGTCTGCAAAATGAAATAAAAGGGAGAAAAAAAAATACACTTCAAAGGAAAGTGCTAAAGTAATACAGCAGAAACATTGTTAGTCTATTTATGAACTTCCATGGCTGTGGTGCACTCCCTCAAGGCAGCTAGCATACAGAAAAACCACCAAGCAGCTGTCTGTCTATCTGAGGACGACACACACATTCAACCAGCTTCCTAAAGACAGAGAGAAGTGGAGGATGAGGTGAACAGGACAACAGCATCTTACATTTTATGAACATGTACTGAAATCTCTGGAGCAGTGTTTTTGCTGTTTAATGAGAAAGGAAGGCAGGCGGTTAATTTCATTGTAAAGCCCGTCTGATCTTATGTTTCCTAATGTTGCCTATCATGTTTGGTTCATTTCTTATTTTGAAATCCTTTTCTGCCTGTTTAGTTCTAGTTCATTTCCTGCCCTCTGGTGTTTTCCCTCCAATTCCGATTACCTGCCCCGGCTTTATTGGTTTCACCTGTGTTCAATTGTTCTTCCCGCCCCCTAGTGTATTTAAGTCTTGTCTGCACCTTTGTCTGTGCCAGATCGCCTTTGTCCATAGTGTCAAGCGTTCCAGCATTTGTTCCTCGTGTTACTCCTTGCGTGTTTTTTGACCTGGTTTGTTCTCTTTACGGTTTTTGCCTCTCGATTTGGATACCTCTGCCTGATTTTTGACTAGCCTTTGCCTTTTTCCCCTGTGTCCTGGAGTCGTGCATTTGAGTTCTTGTCTGAGCCTCCTACTTGACAGTACTATCTGGCCAGGATGGACTCAGCCAACTCCAACCAGGTTTTTCCTGCCCTTTAAGCCCAAGGGGAGAAGATTCGTCTCCAGGAGGAGCAGCTAGACCTCCTGAGACATGACGTGAGGAGTATAATGGACCGACAGGAGAACTGGATGGCGGCTATTGGGGGTCAGTTCAACATTCTGATCAATCAAGGACAGAAGTTGCTTTCCTAGACCACGTCGGATGGTGCCACTCCAGTCTCTTGGGCGGCTCCTCCATCTCAGCCTGTACCTCCGGAGTCCTGCCCCATGCTGCCCATTCACCTGTCTCGTCCAGAGAAGTTTTCCGGGGAGTCAGGGGATTGTAAAGCATTCCTGACCCAATGTGACTTACATTTTGAACTTCAAGCGGCAGCTTTTCCAACCGACAGAGCAAAAATTGCCTACATCATCTCCCATCTCACTGGTAGAGCGGAGGCTTGGGCTACAGCGGAGTGGAATCGGAGATCAGCGGTGTGTTCATCCGTTCCCCTGTTCACCAAGACTTTCACTCAGATATTCCAGCACATCACTCCAGGTCGTGAAGCAGCCCGGGCACTAGTTGGGCTCAGTCAGGAAAGAAGACGAGTCTCCAACTATGCCATTCAGTTCCGCACTCTGGCAGTGGAGAGTGGCTGGAACTACTCAGCACTTTTTGATGCATTCTTACACGGACTTTCCAGCTCAATGAAAGACCAGTTGGCTCCGCTTGAGCTTCCCTGTGACTTGGACGCTCTCTTTGCCTTGGCGATTAAGAACGACAAGAAAGATCACGGAAAGAGAGAAAGAGAAGCAGTGGAATCCCCCATCAAACCAGAGGAGGCAGCGCTCCAGTCCTGCGCCAGCTCCCTGGCACCCATCACCAGTTCCGTCGGCTGCCTCGGAGGAGCCCATGCAGTTGGGATGGACCCGTCTGACACCGGAGGAACGACAGCGGCGCTTCCGAGAGGTATCTACTGTGCACAGCTGGGTCATATTCTGGTGACATGTCCAGTAAAAGATCGGGCTCATCAGTGAAGGAGAGGACACTGGTGAGCCAAACCACATTCTCTCCCACTTCCTCTCGCATCTTCCTCTTTTTCCATTAAATAGGCTGTGTTGGTGGATTCAGGGTCGCATGAAGAATTCATGGACTATGACCCGGCAGAGAGACTGGGCCTGGCCATGTCTCAGCTTGCCAAACCACTGGAGGCCAGCGCCCTGGATGGACGTCTGCTCTGCCGGATAACTCACATGACTCAACCTGTTAAGGTAACCTTCCCTGACCACCACACAGAGACTAAGTTTTCACATATTCAGGGCCCCACTACACCCCTTAATCTTGGGTCACCCATGGCTATTACGACACAACCCACAAAGACTGGACAACAGGAACAGTTGTTTCTTGGGGAGAGGGGTGTAAAGGACGTTGTTTCCCCTGCAAAGACTCTGCTCCTCCTTCTGAGATTCCTTCAGCCCAGGTCCCTGCATGCTCAGCTGAGACGGACCCCGATCTTTCCAGAGTGCCCTCCTGCTATCTCGACTTAGACTTTAACAAGGCAAAAGCAACTTCCCTGCCACCACACCACCCCTATGCCTGTGCTATTGACCTTCTGCCTGTAACCCCCTCCCAAGGGACGCCTCTACTCATTGTCTGGACCAGAGATGCAGGCTATAAAGGAATACATCGAGTCTTCATTGGCGGCAGGGATCATTCGTCCTTGCTCATCCCCAGCGGGAGCTGGTTTTTTCTTTGTGGATAAGAAAGACAAGACTCTTTGTCCCTGCATTGACTACTGAGGGCTTAACGACATCACTATTAAAAACAGGTATCCCCTTCCCTTAATTTCCTCTGCTTTTGAATTGTTGAAAGGAGCCAAGGTGTTCACTAAGCTTGACTTATGCAATGCTTATCACCTGGTTAGAATTAGGGAGGGCGACAAGTGGAAGACTGCGTTCAATACCCCTAGTTAACTAACGCTCCAGTTGTGTTTCAGGCCCTAGTTAATGATGTCCTCAGGGAAATGCTCAACATGTTTGTGTTCATCTACCTGGATGATATTCTCATCTTCTTCCCGGAGGAGGAGACTCACATTAAACATGTGGGAGCTGTATTGTCACAAAGGTCAGTAAGGGACTCCACCCGTGTGCAGACTTGTCCCACTAACTTTGCCCTGCAGAAAGGAACTATGACGTTGGGGATTTGCTAGCCATCAAAGTGGCTCTGGTGGAGTGGAGACACTGGTTGGAGGGGGCGGAGCTACCATTTCTTGTGTGGATGGATCACAAGAACCTCGGATACATTTGAACTGCCAAGAGACTGAATGCTCAACAGGCCAGGTGGGCTCTGTTCTTGAGCCCACTAACATTCTGCCACCTTCATGTGTGGTCGGTGTAGTTACCTGGGCAGTAGCGACACAGGTAAAACAGGCCTTAGAATCTGTACAAGTCCCGGATGGGTGCCCCCCGAACTGGTTGTTTGTCCCATCTGATCTCCGCTCCCAGGTCATCCACTGGGCTCATGCCTCCCGCATCTCCTGTCACCCTGGCGTTAAAAGGACTATGTTTGTCATCCGGCAGAGGTTCTGGTGGCCTTCCATGGAGAAGGAGGTAAGAGAGTATGTCTGCTTGCTCCACCTGTGCTTGCAACAAGTCTTCTCAACGCCCGGTGACCGGCCTCCTCCACCCCGACCTCTTCCTGTCCCGTGTCGACCGTGGTCCCATATTTCCCTGGACTTTGTTACTGGACTACCCACCTCTGAAGGTAACACCACCATACTGACTGTGGTTCTGCCAAGGAGATGGCAGAGGCTGTGCTTCGCCATGTGTTTCGCATCCATGGTTTTCCCAGGGATGTGGTCTCTGACAGGGAGCCTCAGTTCACTTCACAATTCTGGAAGTCAGTCTCTCCTCTGGTTACCACCCCCAGACCAACGGACAGTCAGAGTGGCTCTTCCCAGAATCCCACCACATGGACTAAGCATCTCATTTGGGTAGAATATGCCCATAACACTCTGCTTTGTTCCTCTACTGGTTTATCTCCCTTTCAGTGTGCCTATGGCTACCAACCCCCCCTGTTCCCAGCCTTGGAGAAAGAGATCAAGGTGCCTTCGGCCTGGGTTCTGGTTTGCTGATGTAGACACACCTGGGCCCGGGCCCGCCAGGTGCTGTTAAGGAACTCAGAGGGCCACAAAATGGCCACAGATCATCATAGAATGCCTGCCCCGAACTACAGATCTGGCAATCGAGTCTGACTGTCAACCCAAACTAACCCCTGAGAGTGCAGTCTTGCAAGTTGGCACCTCCAACTCCCTGGCAGTAAGGCCGGCTGTAGGAAAAGCCCTGGTTGTTCCAGACTTCTTTCATTTAAGGATTACGGTTCTCTTAGGAACCTCAATGCATCAATTTTTTTTTTCGTAGCCTTCCCCCAGATCTGTGACTCAACACAATCCTATCTCCTGCAGATTCCTTTGATCTGTTCCTTAGATCTCATGGCTTGGTTTCGCTCTGATATACATTGTCAGCTATGAGACCTTATGTAGATAGGTGGATGACTTTCCTAATCTGTTTTTGTCACTCTCTACATAAGATCACCTGACGTCCTCCATTGCTCCCTTAACAATAGAGCCGCTAGAGGTCGTCTAACAATAAAACATAACTACAGGTCATAATAACAGATGACAGACTCACACAGATGACCTACAGGCTTGTGTTTTGGGGAGCACAGTCTCCTCGTATCTGTCCGTTAAATAAATGGCAACCACTAATAGCTGGTTAGCTTAGATAAGCACAAAGACTTTAAACAGAGGGAAAACAGCTAGCCTGGTTCTATCTGGTGGTAACAAAATCCACACAGTGGTAACAGGATCCTAATTTTATATCCATACCAGTGACAGGGCTCAGTGGATGGAAATGTCTGTCTGTCTGTCACTCTGTTGGTCAGTCCACCACTTTTGACTATTTGTCAAAAACTATGAGATCATCATAAAATTTTGTAAAGACATTCATGGTGCCCAGAAGAGGAACTCTTGGTGATAAGCGTTTTATGAAACTAGTTTCTCACACAGATCCTAAATAAACTTTCTCCCAACAGACTCATCAGATAAGACAGATATTTTGTACTTTGTTGCCATTTTTCTTTTCCACCAAAATGGACTGTGTTCTCTCATATTTTGTTATCGTGTCACCTGTTTTTTTGTTGGTTAGCCAAATAAACAGAGCGGGAAACAAAGAACCCCAAAAGTATTTAAGGTGTGTGTGTATATTATTCCCAGCTTCAAATCAATGTCAGGGTCTCCTTCACGTGGTCAGATATATCATACATAAAGACTTTTGTCCTAATCAAGGGTTTTCTGTTTCTGTGTTTCTGTTACATTGGGGGTATCAGTGCAAATAAAGGGGAAGCCTTAAACAAAAAAAAAAGTAGGAGAGGAGAAGACAAATGGACCCAAAGAAGGTGAAAATAATGAATGAGTAAAGAGAAACAAGTGGTGTGTGGAAAAGGTGAAGAGGAGACAGGAGGAAAATGGGGTGGAAGAGAAATGAAAGAAAGTGTAGCAGAGCCGGTCACTGCTCACTCCATTATATCAACTTCTCCTTTGCACTCTGGGGTGGGATTTTGATTTCAGAGGTGAGGGGGCACACAGGTAGTACAGGCACAAATCCTCCTAAGGGCTTTCGTTTTTCAGATACACCTACCCGAGGTAGAACAAAGCCCAACAATATGTTTCCCTCATTTTGAAATATCCCCTTCATGAAATGGATGGTTGGCACAAAAACATTTTATACAGCTAAATACAGCAAAAAGTGAAATGATGAATGATCAATATACTGACTCATCCACTGACAAAAAAACTGCAGAACCAGATGGGGGGGATGCACTAAAGATATGGAAACCCATGATTATAGAACAACAATTCTAATTGTAGTTTATAATTATATTATGGGAATAAGCCAACAGAAGATGAGGTGAAGGGCTCTCTCTCTCTCTCTCTCTGAACCAAGGTAAACAGAAATCATGTGACTCCTTATCATGAATTTAAATGACATATTGTATTATTGATGGCCATTATCAAAGGCAAACTGAGTGGGGAAAGATGGGGCTGGCAGCAGCAGTGCTGTCATCGCCTGTATATATGCAGCTAGCTGGTTAGCTAAACAGAGGGAAACCAAGCAGCAAAAATATGACATTCTTAGTTCCCTTCATAATTTATATTAGTGAATTGGGAATTAATGTGTTGAGTGATTGTGCTCGTTTGAAATACTGTAAAATAAAAAAAATTTAAAATGTAGTGCCATTTTCTCTGGCTAACAGTTTTCTAGCTTGAAGACATTTACAAAGTGGTGCTGAGATTTCACCATGGTCTCACTTTGAATATTTTTAAGGTTAGCTAACTTCACAGACTGTGTCGATTGTGCCTGAAGACATCTCTTAGGCCTATGGACATTTGCACCCCATTCGAGGTATGTGCAGTGTGATTCCCTGGCTTGACTTTTTAACTGATAGTAACATGCTGCTCATAGATGCCAGGCCAACTTACTCCAGGCTCTGAGGCTGAGAACGATGGCAGAGGTACACCTACCAGATTTAGGATTATATCATCCATTGCATGGGAGACAGTCCTGCAAGACTGGACCACAATGGTGGGACAACCAAAAGACCACAGTCGTAAGTGTTTTCAAGCAGTATATTTTGATTTTCTCACAAGAAAAGTCTCAAGAATGGGGACTGGTTGGTTTGGCAAATAAACACAGCTTCACCAGCTGCAATAAAGAGCAGCATACAGCTGCTTCCCAATCCCCTTTCCTTGTTTTTCTATGGGAAGCATGGGAATGAAAAGTAAATATAAACTGCAGTGCATAAATGTTTTATTGGCAGCATTTTATGGATGTTTGACTATTTTATTTTTTTTAATTAATTTAGGTTTAAAAGCAGAATGTTTGTTGCAATTGTGTTGAATTTACAGTGAAGTTAACTGGTCAGACTTCAGTTTAATGTTCAACTCTTTTCTGCAGAAGCCGTTTTGAGCCTATTTCTGCCTGATTTTACACATCTCATGTAAACATCACAGAACCACTGGATTTAAGAGGACATTACCATTAAATGTAAAAGCATAAGTTACTTAATTTAGACTTTCATCCAAATACAGTTTATTATAATTGACCCAATACAATTTAAATTAAATCATTTATTTTTGAAAAAAAAAAAATAATAAATTTGCACTTAATTTTGTTTGTTTGTTTGTTTGTTTAACAATTAATTTACTTAAATATAAAATATGCAACTATTTATATTTTACATGTTCTGGTTGCCAACACCTTTTGTACTCAACTGTACCAAATATTTCTGTTTGTGTGGCAGACAAATGCAAGACCTCTCCAAAAGTTTCTTGGAGATGTTTGAGGAAATTTCAATTTGGTAAAGAAAATATAGGATTTCAGGAGCTCACACCAGTTAAAGGCTGTGTGTGTGTGTGTGTTTGTGTGTGTGTGTGTGTGTGTGTGTGTGTGTGTGTGTGTGTGTGTGTGTAACAACGCTACACATTGTACCTCCTTTCAAAAATACACAACTGAGTGGTTTCTTGAAACATGATTAGAAACATGACCACTTGATTCCATTTTGAGGAGGATATGATTTCACAGCCTCAGTTGCTCTTTGCCTTAGATTTACCCTGAAAACATCTTCAACCATGACACACTTTACATTGCTGTGGTTTCTTTTGAAGAAAAAGCTCGAAAATATAAGAAAAACAGGGTCTGAAATAATAACTCCAGTGTTGCGGTGCGTCATCGCTCTCTCCCTGTACTTACTGTACTCTGATTGTGAATGAAACACAAATCTGGATTATGCACAAATCCAAGGTAATGAACAAACCAGCCTATCAGGCGTGAGATATATTTTTGTAAAGCTCAGAATGGATTGGATGAAAATGTTGTCAGTAAAGTCAAGTAAGGTTGCAGCAAGGAACCTGTGTGTTCTCTGACAGGCTACTTTAATGCGGCTGCTGTTTTGGGATGTGTATGCTGGAAGACAGAGTTTATTACTTGAAAATTGATGAGGTGTAGGAGAGAAATGACCAGAGAATCGTTCCCTGGATTCTTTTGGCTTTCAAATGAGGGTGGGATTGGACCTTTATTCGGTATTTTAAAGGAGGTTTTGGTCAGCAGAAATGCATTATTTGGTGGTGATACAATGGAATCTCTTCTGGCTATCTCCCTATGAATGAACAGTCACATTACACATTTTATTGGCATATACTCTGGGTGGAAACTACTTTTTCTTGTTGCTATGACAGTAAACAATGTTTGTGTGGTAAGAAGAACATATTTAAAGAGCTGTTAAATGTCTTTAAATGGATTTACAAATATTGCACTGCATTGTATTACAAATACAAAGGGGGGTTGTTGTTTTTTTACTAATTAAAAGCAGTAGCATGTACAAACTTCTAATTTCACATATTTGTAGAGTAGAAGTTGATAATAAGTTTGAGACCTGCATTTGCATGATATCTTTTAATGATAGTTTTTGTTAATGAGCAACTTGCTTCACTTGTAAACAAACTGCAGACGCCGGTGTTCACACACCAGGAGGCACCGCACAAATGGGTTAAATATCCTGTTTCCACACTTGTATCTTTGTCATAACTCTTTCAGAGTTGGATGTTCTCTACCAAAAGCTTAAGTGTTGCATAAAAAAAGGGAATATTGGTACATCTATCACTGGATGCATTTTTACTCTCAAATATTGATATAGGTTTCATGAATCCCATATTGTCAGGGTTCTAGAAAGGAGAAGTCAAATAAAGGGGAGATGAAGAAAAGAGTGAGATGACAGATGAGGGAAAGGAGGAGGTTAAGAAGAAGAAGAGGATCATGGGGAAGCAGCCATCACACAGCTGAGTTGGTCAGGGGCCTAAGGGAGTTGGAATGGGGTATAAACCTATTGTTCCAGCTGGAGAGAGCAATCATCTGATATCATCAAACTGTAATGAATCTATATAGTCAGGAGAGGAGAGCTGTGTTGGAGACAAGGGTGTGGGAGTGAAGGATGGAGGTGGTGAAAGGAGGTGAAATACGGGAAAGATGAATGACAATAAGAAAGAAAAATGAGGGGGGCATGAATGAAAAGCTGGATGTGAAAAGTATGGGAATGGACAGCAAAAGCCAACATATACTCTCTCTCTCTCTCAGGTACAAAGTGTGACAACACCTAATTCACCGCTTTAAAAGTATAGAAATACTGTATTTACACACAGCACACAGGTGGCCACAGGTCCTGGTGTGGGTGCAGCTATACAGAGAGATCCCTCATCTACCTTTACTCTGCTGAGCTCTTTGACCTGGAGTCATCCACTGAGGATGCTCTGAATGTAAGTGGTTCAAATCATCTCCAAAACATCTGAGAGAAGCTCTCACCTCCGTCTCTGCCTATGGTCATGTGAATGCATGTTTTGCTACTGTGTCATATGGACTCAGTTTAGCATTTAGATTTAGCATCACACTCCTTCATTAGAACACAACTGAACCTGTGATGTTACACATCACTGGAGAAGGCTGGGTTTATCGTCTTTTTTTTTTCTCCGTACCTCCTTCTTCTTTGTCTGAAACTTACAGCTTGTAGTGGCCACAACACAACTCACCTGCCAACATGCGTCAGGCAGAGATTCATGCTAATACTGGAAAATGTAGCCTCGAGCCGCTAGCCTCAAGGAGAGATGAGGAGCGGACTACAGAGGTCTGGTAAGGTCACTTCTTTTTAAGTCCACACCACCAGTATTTCTTTTCTTTCTTTTTTACCGTTGTAGTCTCCAGGTATAACTGGTACTCCTCAACTGCAAAATAGACTTTGATGTGTAACATCAGTGGACTTCCCCTTTAATAGGGATTCAAACTAAAGCCCCTTCATTACATGTATGTTTACACTTCTGGATATTTAGAGCAGCATGGGTGGATGCCAGAGTCAGCAGTGGTGGTTTCTCTTGCATGGCCTGCCTAGAGATACATTCTAATAAAGAAAAGAAAACAGATTATTTCCACAGCTGGGTCTTTTACTGAGTTTTGTTGTTTCTCTTCTCACCAAAACATTTCATTATCATATTTTTCTTCTTTAGCCGATGTAGCGAGCAAAACAGCATCCTTTTGTCACTTCGTGCACTGTGCATTACAAAGTGTAGTTGATGTCCTCTGCTCTGTGTAGGTCAGTAAAATGTTACCATCGCTCAAAGAAGGCCAGCTTTGCCTGGTTTCCCTCAGAGAACAAAAATAAAAAGTTTGAGGCAGGTTTGACTGAGCTCAACACTGAATGGTCTATTCATTGTTAAAAAATAAAAAAAAACACTGGAGGACAGGTTGAACCGTTTCACTACTCAAACCACTGTAGTCAGATGGCACTGATCTCCAACCAGCTTGTTTTATCAAGCTTGCTTTTGAGATGCAACTGAAGATCACACAGAATGGTGGGCCTACCCTGAAGCTGGACCTGACTCAGGGGAGAGCTAAGAGAAAAGTTATGTCTTCTTCTGATGGGAACTACACTAGAGCTGAACGGCTAATGGAAAGCACGAAACCAAACCAGCTTTTCTCTCTCGTGCCTCTTGTTTCATAGATCAAGCAGCTCCTTGAACAACCCATGGAGCACAACAGGATTTGTTGGTTTGGCAAACCTCTCACTTGAATTACATAATAAAAAGCACTGCTCATGTTATTCAGGAAGAAACAAAGAAATAAACAGAGTCATTCACAGCAGTTGAAGAGGCTGATGTTCACCCTGTTACACGCACATCTGCAGAGAGATCTTTTTCCTGCCTGAAGAAAAAAAAGATATCAATGAAATCCTTTGTATCACAAGACCTGAAATCCCACAGAGAGCTATATGACTGAGTCACTGAACGTTTCACCACAATGAAGGACAGGAGAGTGTCCTTCCTCTACAAGTAGAGATGAGTTAAAACTAAAAAGAAGAAGAAGAAAAAAAGGTTTATTTCTTGATGCACACAGTTACACATAGGCTACTCTGTCCCTGTCTTCCTTTCCCTTCAGCACCACGGACAGAGACATGTCCTGTCTCTGCTCCAAGGTGGAGCAGAGACACAGCTTCTAATGGAAAATCAGAAGCCGAAGAAACTCTTTCACTTACTTACACATCATGTCACTGAACATAGTGCAGCAAATTCAGAACTATGAGGGCTTTGCAAAACATGTGATAAGACTCCACACACACACAATCATTATGAAACAGAGGGTGTTCACAAGCAGAAAAATATCTCCTCCTTTTAACTTCTTCTAACACAGGCTCCGGTATCTTCTGCACACACACGAGTTCAGACAAAAGTCACATTTCTGAACCTAAACATTAAAAGCTCCTGTGCATGCCTCGACACAGACACGTGAGACAAAAACATCTAGTTTTCTGAATATGAAGAGAGGAAATGACCATGAATAAATGATTATCGTATGAATAAATGATAACTTAAAGTTTACAACTAACTATCCTTCACAGAGCATGATCACTTAGCTGCTGTCTTAATTTAATTCACTTTGATACACACAGACATGGCAGAATCAAACTCTCACTTACTACTATAAGTAGTTTAAGCATCAGGGCAACATACCTCAGTAGCGCTGTGCTAACTTAAATGCAGCTGTGTGCATCTGAAAACTTTCAGCGATGTGTTTATTCTAGATGGTGAGAAGAAACGTGTTTTAGCCTGTACAGATACAGTGTGTGATTGTGAGCACATCTTGGCCATATGAGTGTGAATGTGATTCACGAGAAAAGATTCCTGTGACATGTTTCTGATCTGTCACCTCCATGGTCAGGTGGCAGATCAGGACCTTGCAGCTCATAATGTTAACTAAGTTATGCATGCAGTCTTTTGGCTTCAGCTTTGACGTTGGTCTCTCCTTATGCAACAAACCTCATAAATAAATGATAAAATATCTCATTGCCTTCCAAAATAACCTAAATGAGTGAGCTCTGGTCTGCTCACTCTCTGGTCTGGTCTGTTTAGCTCAGCCTTAACCAACAGACAGAAGCAAACTGAAAATGCTTCAGGGATGAGGGCCATCATTCATCGTCCATCACAGTCTCAACAAGAGGTTGTTCTTCTGCATCTGCAGCACACCACACTCAGACGTCCGACCGTTTGTGCAGTCTGTGGTGATTCGAGTGTTTGTGTTCAGCTCAGCATCTGACTGATGTCACAGCCCATCAGAAACTTTGCATCAGTTTGGGTGCGGTGGGTTAATTCACGCCTTTCCACTGACTCTATTCAGTTTCACCACTCCAAAGATCATCTCACATTCTGTCTGAACACTGTTCATACAGAGTAAAAGATTTGTTTCTCATTATATGTCCAAATCAGTTTATTTTTTTAAAAGCTGTCTTTCTGTCTGATCGTGTTTCATGTCTGGTTTGTGTTACTCACACACAAAAGTGAGTGAGTAACATATTAATCTTTAAAGTAATCCAGGAACTCACTGTACTGCAAATGCAGTGTATGTAAATCAAGCTTTATCACATTAGACATGCTTATGCTTCGGTAGGTTTGCTGGTCAACCAAAACAGTTGGGGCCAGCCGCACAGAATCAGTCATTAAATTAAGAGAATCACAGGAAAGTATTTCAAAGTAAAAGGAGCATTTATTTCATTACTGCATCTGGCAAACCGACCTCTCCTCTCCCTCCCTGCTCTTTTCGTCTGCTTGTTGCCATCTGATTTATCCCGATTAGGCAGATAATGGTAAATTTGTTGTCTCAAAACAGACATTATCTACAGTTTGTTGTCATCTGTAGTGATTTGCTGACAAGCTGTAAACGAAAATTGTCATATTATCCCGCTCTGAAACGGAGTCAAATTACAATTCACTTACCTATCAGTCAAGTGCTGGAAGAGACTGATGAAATCATTATCTCTCATGGTCCAAGTTTGTCTGCCTCAATTAACCATGCCATTATTCCTGCTTGACAAGGCCCAGATATTCACAGAATGGGAGCACAGATACCGACTCAGGTATGTTAGGTAGCCCTCTAAATTACAGCTCCTTCATTTCCATAATTATGCTCTAATTATAGGGTCTAAAGCAACGGAAACTGGGCACTGTTCTTTTCTTGCTCTTTCAAGTGGTAATGGATTATTTATCTCAGGGTATGGCCAAATTCAGCAATCCTAGCCCAAGGGGTAGAAACCAGCTGGGACCTGTGAATTCATGCTATTTCTGATTCAAAGAGCTTTAATTCCATTATATTGCTTGGTTCAAAACATGACTTTTTTTTTTCTTCTCCATAATTGTCACCATTCATGATTACAAAGGAGTCAGGTGAATTTATTTCAAATCAAAACTGGCTTTTTCAGTAAAAGGCAGGATCTGACAATGAAGGCCACATTCTGCTGAGATCTTGTGAGCGGAATGACAATGAATCAACAAGGACTTGACCTCTTCACTATCTCCTCCCAATCAGACACTAAAGCTGCACTCTGACACAAAAAACAACTTTCCACCTGACTTGCACAGAAGAAAATATATTAGTAAGAAAATGTATTAGTTTGCAGGTTAAGTATTTTCAGTGTTTTAGTTGTTGTCTCATATCACACGTTTCATCACAAGTATAAAACACTCTTTCTATCTTCCACACAGCCAGTGATTTCCATATAATTTCAATAGTTTAACTGTTGTTGAAGTTACTTTGCCATTTGTGTTGTAATGTACTTAAATGTGTGAAGTGATGTGAAAAAAATTCACCTGAGTACGACACATTGATCATTTTCAAAATATGTTCACTATATTTACTGGGTTACAATTCTCTGAAAAATACTGTATTTATTCCTGATTCATTTATTGTGGGAACTTTAAACACCATCTATTTCTAAAGGTGAAATTATCAAGTGCACCCTCACATGATTAGGTAAGCACAAGTCATTTACAAGAGAATAAGTGCACAAACTGTGCATGCTGGCACATTTTTACCATGCATTTAATATCATGGCCTTGCTGACCAGTACCTTCACAAGCTGACTCTGTCCTCAAGTGATCAGTTACATTAAAGCAGCACAGCTCGTTCAGACCTGTTTGGATTCTGCCTGCGATGTGGTTGACATAGGGACGGAAGGCAAACGTTAAATCAACTTTAAACCCACACCATGGGGTCAACAAGTGGAAGAGCCTCAGGGCCCAAAACAGTCCAGGCTTATTACACATGAGACAGGAATATGAAGAAGAGGAGGAGGAGGAGATAACAGGAGGATGAGAGGGTGGGAGCAAGGCTTAGTGGAGGGAAAATGACAGAAAAACAGACTTAAGGGTGAAAGAGATGAAGAGAAAGAAGAAGAACCGAGGAAAAATGGAAAAGAGAAGCGGAGAATCCCTGTCTCTGTCAAAATGACTCCTGCAATTAAGTGTTGGAGAGAAAAGGAGGTGAAACAGAAGGGGGAAGACAATCTGGTGGGAGGATGAGGAATGAGATTGAGAACAGAGGGGAGGGTGAGAATCGGAAATAATTTGTTTCTGTCATTTTCTAGCAAGGTCAACTACACACGGCTAAAGCCATATCATTTTTCCATACACCTCGTCCTGTTCGTTTTAGTGCTACTTCTCCTTCAGCTCCCCCATTCCCTCCTCCTCAACCTTCATCTTCAAACAAAATTGACATTGAGATCAAATTTGTTGTCCTTGGAAGGCCAGAGGTAAACTGCCATTGCTGTACAACCCTGTATCTCTGGTGCTAATTTAAATTCCTTTGCTTCACCCCTCCTGACACCTCACAGGCTCTCACAATCTGTTCCTTTCAGATTTTAAAACACAATATCTTACTTTGTTCCCAGCAAACGAAAAAAAAACCCCACCTGGCATAGAAGCTCAGTCACCCTAACCTTGAGCTGCACCCGTATATTGTGTTTTTGTTGTGTGATGCAGTTATTCGACCAGACACTCACTCCTGTGTGGCACAGTGGAAGGATTTTCCTCAACTGTTTGTAAAAAGCTGGAATCAGACGTGGCACAACCTGCCTTAAAGCTAGAATATAAAACCTCCCCTATCATTATCACTACCCTCCTTCTCCATCAGTGAGTCTGACTCATTCTGCCTCGACTCCTGTGGCCCATCTTAATGACTTGTCATTGGTCCTGAGACTCAAGTAAGCACCACAGGTGCTGCAGAAGCAGACGGGGGCCATGTGTAATTTGTAGAAAAGAAGAAATGTTCACGTTTGAACGTGTAGTTCCATGTGTCATGACATTTACAGAATGTGGTCACTTACTCACTCACTCACAACGTTGTCAGTTGCAGTCCTCACTCTGAAGAGGGGGGACTTTTTTTTGGTTCACCATGCTCCTCAGTCGTCAGGGCTTCAGATCACATAGCATGCCTCGGCACAGGGTATCCCAACTGTATGACAAAAAAAAAAAAAAAACAGAAAAGTGTGAGAATTAAATATCTAAAGCAGGACATACAGTGTTTCTAACCCCTGAAGCCCCGTTCAAATGTCCGCCTCCATGGATTCACAGACAGACATGTGATATTAATATGACGAGTTTAGTATCTATGTGGCTCTTCACTCTGTAAAAAAAATACCAGTAAGATAAAGGGTGTCTCCTCTGCTTGATGAGCCAAAATATTTTTCAGCTTCACCAGTTACAGGCTCCTAAATTTTGTGGGACTGACCAAAAACAAGGCTCAGTCATGTGTTTGTCTTCATCTCTGAAACGTGACATTAACGTTGGTTGTACAATAAAATCATGGGAGCTTAGTGTGGTTATCTCCTTTTCATTACCATGACCAGCACCTAGTCTTTGGTGTGCATTCACCAGACAACTCTTGGTCAAATGAGACTGGCATATCACAAGCAGATGTGTTAAGGATAGTAGAGCTGAGGACAGGTGTTTCCCTCGGTCAACCTACATTCCTTTATCTCTCAGTGCTTCCTTTCTCTCCTACCCACTCCTCCACACTGCTGTGCTGTGATGTAACTTGGTCTGACATGCAGGAATAAAGACTCTTTCTGGGTGAAAGCAAAGCACTTGTATCATTTACAGGTTGTTTCTCCACCCATAATGCACTGTGATCTGTTTAGGCCTCAACATAATGGATGAGAGACAAGCCATTATTCACAGCGCCATGGATATCCTCAGAAAACACTCGAGAAGCACTTGAAAGTGCCTCAGTGTGAAAGAGAGTTGGAATGTATGAGTGTGTCTGAGAGAGATAGGGAGGAAAAGATCTTGTGATGAAGAACGTAATAATGCAGGTAATCACAGGCAAAAGCAGGGGTCTCACTTTGATCTAGTTTGTAGTTGTTAGCTAACAGGATGAACAGCTGACACAGGCCTGCAAACTCAGATGGGATGAAAAAGCTGCAAAGCCGCTGTCGAGCTATGGTGGCAGATTTGAGCTGAACTGGAGAGTGAATATGATAAAACTGCTGCTTGTTCCCGAGAGTTAACATGTATCAAGGAGTCACCGGTGTGGGATTCTGCGTGGGAAACAATAGTTGCAGGTTGTAAGATTAGCATCATGTGCTGTCTTCTACTGTATACTGCTTGCGACGAGTTTGAGACCCAGTGTCACTGAGTCAAACAAAGCTCACTTTGGACAAAGTGGCATTACATTAGTGCAGCTAATCAAAAACCTTTCAAGAAACAACTGAAAACAAGAGAGTCTTCATCACTTTGCATCACAAACATGAGGCCAAGTAGTGTTTGGCATCAAATGCAGGTGTGTCTGATTTGCCCAGACCAAAGCAGGAAAATCCAGCCTGATAATCACACTGAATCAGCATTTATCAATCAGGCTGACATCACGTCAGCCATTCTCTGTTTGGGACACATCTGTCCCATGAACACAACAGTGGCTACAGTTCTGTTCTGCTGCATCAGTCTTACCAACTCTTACCATGTTCATGTCTCTGTCTAATGGAGACAACGTCCCCATTTGTAATCCTGCCTTCACAAGAACCAGCTAAATCTACTGTGCTGACTGGAGTCTGTGGGCAGAGGAACCAGGCCCCTGTCTGAACCTATGGACTCTCTGGTATGTGAGAGCTCATAAATTGCTAATGTAGGATTCTGTAGGATTCTTATATATACGTCTGAATATGTGGAATGAAAGTTTGACGTCACTACCTGTTAGGTTGAAGGGACGGGAACAGCCTGACTGGGGACGTTCCCTGCACTCGGTCTCCCACGATGAAAAAGAGAATCAATTTCTTCATCGGGAGAATGGTACTGGATTCGGTTACCTGTAGTTTGACCCGTACATACAGTCGCCATTGTGTTTAATATCTCCTCATTGCTTAAAAGTGCAGACACTAAATTTCTAGCTGATTCGCTCATAGTGTGTCACCTTCATCTGTAGCCTGTAATCCCATCAAAAAGACAACATGGTGGTAGTGACGTCAAACTTTCATTCCATATATTTAGATTTGGGCGGCACAGTGGTGCAATCACAAAAACATGCACGGGTTAGGTTAATTGGCTACTCTAAATTGCAGGGTACCCTGACAGAAGCAATTTAGAGTAGGATTAAGCGGTAGAAAATGGATGGATATTCAGACTTTCATTCCATATATATGTGTAATAATTTCCTAATTTCCTATATATATATAGAGATTTGAAAATAAGGTTAAACTGGGTTAAAGTGCTGACCCCCAAACACCATTAAAGCTGAAAGCTTTAAATGTGTTGTCAGTGTCCATATTAGATGAAGAGTGTAGGATTCACTGTTTATCTGATGTGAATATTAACAACCACAAATTAAAGATGAAAGAAATTAGCTCACAGTCGTAGCTTCTTCTCTAGCCCAGTGTGCTTGAGTACATTAAACATGATCCACTTAAAAAAATTAACATAAAGAGCTTTAGTGGGCTGAGGGGCGCAGGACTGGGTAATGTTACTTCATGAAGCCACTTAGTGTTAATGCACATTTGCATTTGTAGTTCATGTGTTTCTAAATCCAAATAAGTGTCTTCCTGACCTCAGAATATGGTCAAATTCATTGTTTCTACAAACTGTGTTATATGTAAGCCAAGAGTGAGAAGCTTGACTGAGTCAAGAGGGACTAATGTAAAGCATACATAACAGTATGAGAGGATGGAAGGGAAAGACAGACAATTCCACACTTTAGGAAATACTAATGGTAACAGGGAAAAAAAGGCAGAAAACATCACTGCAAACCAGATGAAGGTACTCAGCTTCTGAGAGAAATGTACAAGAGGTCAAATTGTACAGTGCTGTATGCTGTACATCAGTTCAAATGAAATACAGCTCTTTATGTCAACAAGAGCAGGAATAAGGAAAGAAAGGGGCGCATGCTTTTTCCATCCAACTGTGAAGTGGGCATGTAAACTTTTTGTAATGCTGCAAAAAATAAAATGCATTACCTCTGCTTCCATCAGCTTGAAGTGGATAATCAGCTTCCTTAGCCTAAAAAAAACAGTCTTTGAAAGAACTGATCAATACAAGGAAACTGGTTGTTATTCCTTGCTAATGGCCATGTTCCTGTTTGTATTCAAAGACAAAAGTCAAGGAAATACACTTGTTGAACCTGAAATTCACCAACAATTGCTTGTTTCAGATGTTCAAAAAGACTGGTCCAGCATATGTCACCTTGGTACAAGGGCTGGAAAAAGGAGAGGAGGCAAGCATCTACCAAAAGAGGAAAAATACGACCGCTGGTAACATCAAAGAAACCACTTGGTAACTAGTTTACATGTGGTCATCTAACCATGTACAGTTAGATGGAAGCCACTTTGAGTAAAGGTCATGTGACAGCCTGCTTGGAGTTTGCCAGCAGTTCAGCACAACAATGACCTCAAGCATAGAGTCAAGACAACACTGGAGTGGCTTTGGGTCTCTGACAGTCTCTGACTGTCCTTGAGTGACCCAGCCAAAGTCCAGACTTTAACCCCACAGGACATGTGTGGAGAGACCTGGTGATGGCAGATCACAGACACTTCCCATCCTATCTGACAACTTGAGAGTACCTGTCAAGAAGAATGTGATAAACTGCATAAATCCAGGTGTGTAACGCTTGAGGAGATTTACACATGAAGCCTTAAAGCTGCAAATGCTTCTACAAAGTACTGCTTTTTAATACTGTCATTACATTTGCAAAAATGGCATCATCAAGTGTAGACTGATGGTAAAACTGAAATTTTATCCATTTAAAATCAAATCTACAACACAAATAAATGTGTAGAAAGAGAAGGTGTCTGAATGCTTTGTGAAGGCACACATCCACTAAGTGAGCACTAAGTGGTTTCTATTGCTCGCAGAGGTACTACCTACTAGGTGAGACAGGGATGGGTTTAAAAAGTTTGGACTCTCTAACCAGTCTCCAGAACTGAAGAAGCTTCTCGGATGAGAAGTGAAACGTCTTTAAGCTTCAAACAGAACCTACACAGACATGTCTTAACTATTACTTATTATATTGTGAAATAATGTAATCATTTCTTTCAATGAGCAATTAATGATGAGAAACTGATTTAATCTTTCAAGTAACTTGCCCTAAGTTGACTATGTCATATCTGAGGTTTTGTGAAAAAATTATCTTAATCATTTCCAGAACGTAAAATGTAAGATATGTTTACATAATATATCTTACACCTTCCCAAAGGGTTTTACAACAAGTTTCTGGTCTACTGACACTGAAGACTGGAAGAATATGAAGGAAAACATGGTTTTATTTAAGCTTGTGTGAATATGTTCTAAAAATTCAGCATTTGTTCATTTCGATTTCCTTTTGCTGAGAAAAGTTCATTTTAATCACTATATTAGGTTTAGCTGTCATTTCTCCCCAAAGGGTTTTACAAGCAAGTTTATGTTTTACCAACACTGGAAAGCAGGAATATGAAGTTTCTGATTCCCTGGAACATTAAAGCTAATAAATCATTATATTGAATTATAAGACATTCTAATCTCAACTGGGGTTATTAAATAATACATTTAAACATTTTAAAAATGTGTTGCTGCAAGTAGAATGCACATTTTCACAACCCATGATTGTATTTTTGGGGTAACTGTGTGTGGACATTGCATATGTGCCCATTTCAACCCATTAAAAGTTGCAATATGGCTGTTAAGTCACAGTGATAGCTGATCCAGTTGTGCCACCATCATCAGAAAGGACGTTGCTTTAGGTTCAGAGTAAACCTACATTTGTCTAACCATGTGTTTCCTTGATTCCTCCCCACTATAAGCCCTAAACATTAGCAGGCTAAACATCATGGCTCGACTGAACAGGTGAGGAGGGGGGTTGCAACTAGCTGAGGCATGTCTGTAAACACAGAGAGAACTGAATGCTGTGGATGTAGCAGATTACAACCAGGAAGTTGACAAAAGTGACTGAAGACAGTGTTGGTAAATTCACCTTCAGAAAGAGACAAGGGAAATACAAAATGAGAGTTACAGGAGCTAGTGGAACAAACGTTAGCCTGGACATAACGTCATGACTGATTCTGACCTTGTCACAACTAAAAGAAAAGATATCTCAGCTCCTGGTGCATCAGTTTTGACCAGATTTTAAATCTGCATCTCAAGTCCCCCACTTTCTATGGTGGTGCACTATGAAAACACACGGGGACCCCCTCAAGTTGTTTTACCATAAGCTGAAAATAAATATTGACAAAATAACTTGGACAGGAGACCAGTGGAGCAGGCTCAGGGTTAAAGTAAGAGGAAAATGAGAGGGAGGATAATGTGGAAGAGGGAGCTGTGAGAAAGTGAAGGGTGAAGAAGAGGATATGTACTGTCACACCTTTATATGAGCGCCATGGCTGTGCCCCGATAACACACAAAAAGGTAAACATCTATAAACACAGACAAACATATAACAACATTATATAAGTGTGTGTGCATGGTAAAGACTCATTGTTGCACACACACACACACCCACCCACGCTTTCATCTCTGTACTTCAGTCTTTACATGGACCCTTCACTCACTGTGTGTCTTTACTGCCAAAACGGCCTCATTCAACCGGATTTAAATTCACATCAGTATAGTGATGCTTACACACAAACACACACAACATATGGCTTTGTAGCCACTGTAATATCCATGTTGAAAGAAATGAATTTCCTCTGACACACACTGAATTACAGCTCTCAGCAGCCCTGTAAAAAAACCTGTTACACTTGCGGTAGTTCACTTACTCTCAAATAAAGGACTATTTTAACAGATCACTGAATTAATGAGGGACAAGATACACTTTCATGTTTTGTTAACATAGAAACAGTTTCAGAGTTTTCTTCATTTCATTGTTTTTAGTTTGACAGTTCTTTGTAGTCACTGTTGTAGTTATTGTCAGGGGAGGTTTCTCTAATCATGTGTGATAATATCTTATGTTTTTAAATAAAGAGTTTGCATTTACAATATAAACTTGGTTTTGGCCAACGAATGGAACCAGACGTCCTGCAGTAGTAAAGCTGTAGTCTCTGCTGTTTCCAAAGATCACGGAAAAAGTTAAATATGCAGTTTTAAAATAAAACATTTTCATTAAGCAGTGACACAGTGTTCCCTTTTAGACTCAATCACAACATTTTCTCATAACTTGTGAATGTGTATTATAATCAGATCCCTTTCTTTATATAACATTTAGTTGAGATAACATGAAATACAATATATTTCCAGCTCTGCTGAAATTATTGTTATTGATGTTTTACATCCATTTTTATGCCTCCGTGCCGGCGACAGCCAAGGCCAGAGGCATTATGTCTGTCCTTCCATCCATCCATCCGTCCCGGATTCTTCTACATGTGACATCTCAAGAATGCTTTGAGGTCTCTCTGTCAAACTTTGCACAAATGCTGATGGTGACTCAGCAGCACGTTACAGACGGCGACTTTAACCAGTGCAATCTAAGAACTGTTCACTAAATATTATCAACACACCTGTGAAAGAAACACACTGGATCACGTCTGCAGCAACATACACGGTGCATACAGGGCTGCACCCCGCCCTCACTTCAGACAGATCACATCTCATTGATCCTGTACCCGGCCTACAGACAAAGACTGAAACTAACAAACCATGTTACCAAACAAGTTCAACTCTGGACCCCAGAGACTGAGAGCACCCTGCAGGACTGTTTCTCTCAGACAGACTGGGATGTGTTTAAAGCTGCAGCC
>JBBMJY010000022.1:24489600-24545053 GCA_037833715.1 Toxotes lorentzi
TGTGTTGACGACATTGTGCCCATCATACAAGTCAGGAAGTTCCCCAACCAGAAGCCCTGGATAAACAGTCAGGTACGACACATGCTCTGTGCTCGGTCCATTGCATTTAGATCAGGCAGTGAGACTGAGTACAAAGCTGTGAAGTATGGACTGAGGGAAGCCATGACAGCAGCCAAGAGGCAGTACAGAGAGAAACTGGACAGCTTCTACTCTACTGCTGACTCTGGGTGGATGTGGCTTTGAGTGATGTTCTTCAAATTTTGCACATATTATCACTGCTTGTCAAAGATGGAGTCGATATGTATTGGAGGTGAGAGGTCAAAGGTCAAGGTCACTGTGATCTTGTGTAAGTTTTGCTTGTGAACACCCAACACTAACCTTCTCAAACATTGACATTATCACTACAAAACACCCGTAACCTCTACATCTGCTACAAACAGGCACCCGACCACACGGAGGCATTACCTCCATGCAGTACTCCTAGTTAATCGTGCTTGACCAACACGCACTTCATTAAAACCTTTCTTAGGAAGACCGTGCTGTTTTTGCTTTTGGTTTCACATGTCATACTGGTGCCTTTGCAATTCTGTACCACACAAAATGCATATAATATTGAAAAGTATATTTACAAAAAAAAAATGTCAGCAATAAGAGAGAGTTGATGAAATATGCACATCGATTTGAACCCCCCCCCCCATGCTTATTTTTAGTTTCACACCTTAATCAGCTGCGTTTCACAGCTTTGTTAAATCTGGTTCCAGGTATCATTAAAAATGCATTAAAACGTCCTAAATTTTATTTTGGAAAGCTCAGGTACCTTGTTTCAACACAAATTAAAGGTGTCTGAATGGCAACACAGCACAAGTTTTCAGGTCCAGATGGTGCCAGCTAATGTGCTGTGAATGGTGAATCTTAAATCAGGCTGCAGTGATGCCTAAGATGCAGATATGTCTACCAGCAAGGCCTCTCCAATTTGCTCAACATGTTTATTATTCGGGTATTATTTGTGAGGGCTGTGGCTGCCTCTGGCCTCCCAGCTTGTTCTCCATCTCAAGGTACCCTCCAGTCTGTGTCAGCTTTGATACACTGAGCCAGTTAAAAGCGAACATCAGTTCCACTCTCTTTGCCGCTGTGAACAAGCAGGACACAGATGGAGCAAAAGACAACATCAAAAGAGTTAAAAGATAAAAGTAAAAAAAAAAAACAATATTATTAATTAGGCTTGCCAGAGGATAGGCCAGTATTATCTGTGACCAGTGTTTTAGTGTTGTTCGGCTGGTTGAGATGTGTCACAGTCTTACAAGTTAAAATCTGATCCCGCACATTGTTCTCAGCCCTACAGTATTAATGCATGAGATAGATGGAGCGCATTAGACTTTAATGCAAAAGAACAGAGTTGGCAACCTGGTTGCTATGCATAGATATTACAAAAAGCATGGAAAAAAAAAAAAGAATCAGGGTATAGAGAGCAACTGCAACTATGCACACGAATGACGAGTTACGTCAGCTACAAACTGAACAACGGTGATGGAGGAGAAACTAATCGATGGCAACACCAGCACTGCTTTGTCTGCTTTGCTCTCAACATTAACAACACAGGAACCTCTGCTGACGCCATATTTCCTTATGTTTATACTATGCAAAATTGGTGTTCTCAAGGAGGATACTCTGGAATCAGCCCAGCATGATTCAGCTATGGTCTGCCCACTGTTGGAAATATTATTTAATCCTCCATGAAAACACACAAGTAAGTGTGCGTACAATGCCGCTCACCTCACACATTTGCAAAAATACTGACATAATAACACAGCATTGAAAAAACGTCTTTATACTGTATATCTTCTCCTTTATGATAGCTGCATGTTTTCCCATCATATCCAATAATCCCTGCACAGAAAGATGCTCTGTACATGCTAGCACAGAGGAACGTGGGTTAGTGCCCAATCCAGTACTAGAATGTGGGTGTATGCATGTGTGTGCATGTGTGTAATTGCTACAGCTGTTCTGTCAGGGGAGAGAACCTTACAAGACTGCTGGTTGTGACAGAGGCGCTGGTACAGCAAGAAACATATGCTGCGTTTTTATCATAGATGCACACTGACAAAACCCACACACACACACACACACACACACACACACACGCCCATCAGACAAAGTGGAATGACTGCATTTGCACATATTCTCTTAAATAAGGCTTCACAAGCTCTAACTCACACGTGCGCACACACACACTAAGCTGCACACTGCTTCATTTATCAGTGATGCATTATTTATCAGCAGCAGTGTTGCTACTCCTCAAGGTATTTACAGCAAGGAATACATTAGCAGTGAAGAATGCAGGATTGGAGAAATGAATATTCCTCCAGATTCATATGCACATCACAGCTCCTACTGGAAGAATCAGCCAAGCCGCTCTGCTTCCACTAAATACAACTCAGATGGGCCTCTTTAAAACATCTCACCAAGCAGACGTTCATCAGAAATCTGTCAATCAAGGATAATTCTCTGCAATCTGATCTAATCTAATCACTGCAGCGTTATGTGAAAATATTATTAATCTGGGAGAATCATCTTTCACGAGTAGTGAGTCAGGATATGAATTACAACAGTAATTGGAGAAATTGAAGTAATATAACCGAGAAGCAGCAGGGACTTGACTGTCTGTGGGTAGAAGCATCCCAGCCACCAGTGAATGCATGACAAATGTTCACTGCTTGCTACAGGAGAGCTGATTGAGTTATTGTGCCTGTGGTAAGTCAGAACACAAAATGTACACTGTGGAGGTGCAGTGCACAGCATAATAAGCTGTGTTATTTCTCATGTCACAAGTCACTGTGGACATATTGAGTAAATTCATTTTTGAAACATAAGGTCAACCACATCCCTACTCTTAGCTTAGGAGATCTCTCAGCTCCTTGCTGTAAGTTGTTCTCAATTGCTATGTGAAACTCAGAGTCAGGAACGTTTATTTCCATTTAGGAGGACTCCTAGTCCTAAGATGAGAACACTGCCTGTGATCTACAACAAGACAGAGAGTCTTCAGCAGCTCTGTGAGGCCAAATGCTAACCTCAGCGCTATGTGGAGATTAGTGTGATTTAAACATGTGTCAATGGAGGTAAGTATGTGCACAAAAACCCAACTGACTTCTTAAAAATGCAGGCGATTGCATACTGATGCATTTCACACAAGGACCCGGTTGACTTTTACTGTGCACTAGCTTAAAAAAAGAATGCTGGACTGCCCTTTGGTCATTCTGGAGTTTTTTTTGTTGGTTTTTTTGCCTTTAGTTTCAGCAGCAACAGCCGATATCTAATGCTACAATCTGATCACTTAAGTTATGAAAAGGTCACACATCTTTTCCATCAGACAAACAGAGGCATGTTGTCTGCGACTCACTAAAACAAGTGAAATTCAGCATCGAAGCTGTACAATCCAGTTGGCAGGGTGTTTTATATCCATTCTGAGTGTCGATCAAGCACCAAGCACAGGTACTTATCATAATTATGGAAAACACACTTCTATCTATACATAATTTTGTAGCTTTGGACACATCAGTCAAGGACTGACTCACACCACGAGGGCCCATTAACTGCTGCTGCTGCTGCTCTGCCACTGTGACTGTCTTCTTTGCTGCTGAGGTAGGAGGCAACGATATTGGAACAGAGGCAGCGGCTAATACTCCTCAGTTGGACTAGTGAATTCTGCTAATTACAACCACGCTCATTACCTCCCATTACCCCATTCAGAAAGTCTAATAATGGCATCATGCAGATTTAGCAAAAAGTACAAATGTGGAAACTTTCCCCTATAAAAAGGACATAAGGATGTAATGAATGCACTGATGCAGTAACTGAACAGGGCGGCTGCTGTGAACGTGTTGCTGTTTGAGAGAAGCTTCATGCTGATATTATGCGGCCACATTGGGACAAAGGAAATGATTCTAGGGATCTGCAAAGTAAGAGTGGGTAAGATGTGAGAGACAGCACACAGTTTTGTGCTTTCCTTTGTCAACACCTAACCACATAATTTGTGTGCCAAACAGAACCAAACCTTAGCCATGGCATTATCACAGATTTACTGCTCAACAGTACTTTGTAACGGGTTTGGAAGGTACATACAAATGAGGCCATCCTGTTAATAGGGACGTCATAGAAAAACAAATGGTTCTGTCTTGTTTCATTTGGGGGACTTGTTTTCCATTATGCCTACCTAAACATAGCCACAGATACTAATTACAGTCCATTATGCAGAACAAGGCTGCTGCTTTTTTTAGTTAATCAGAGGTGTTTACTGTCACTTTAAACTTTAGCCTTCAAGTCAGTGCCTCCTTCCAGGAAACAAACAAACAAACAAAAACAACCAGTAAAACAGCACCAAGCCCAGGGAGAAGCAATGCCTTAAAGATACTGAGGAGCCAGGGAGTAAATATTAATAAATTTAGTTAACCCACTAGAAGCTAGCTGATCATGCACACACTACCACAAATATCAAGCAAACCATGGCACATTGTGGAATTCTGTCAAAAAGGAAAAGAAACATAACTGAGGGTTGTGTTTTGGTCAGTAGTAAAGTAAAGTAGCAATAGTACTATATAAAAATACTCCTATAAGTAAAAGTCCTACATCGTCAGATGAAAATGTCACAAATGTCAAGAAAACGTTCATAAGTGTCCATTGAAAAATGTACTTAAAGCATCAAAAGTAAAAGTGCTTACATGGAAAATTGATCCTGAGTGTTATACCATTATATACTTTATATATTGTATCACTGGATTATTACTGCTGATGCATTCACATCTGTCAAATAAATATAATGGTATAAACATTACAATGGAAATTGTACATCCAGAATATCCAGTACACCCAGCTACGTTTGGAAAGAGTCTGTGGTTCAGAAATACCTCTGTTAGAAATTCAGTGATTTTATCCCCATTTGAACTGTTGCGTTCAAATGGGGATAAAATCTCTCTCTTCATAATGGCTTGTCTTCAAGTGTGGCTGCTCTGAACAGCCGAAAACACTTTTGCCTTCAGATGTGGTCTGATCCAAGCTTCAAGCGTACTCCCACCTTAAATGTGCCGATGCTGCGGACTTCAAAGATGCTCCAGACAATCAGTTCAAGCCTACTACAGACCTACGTTCTCCCTCTGAGCAAAGCTCATTGTCAGCTGTGAGGGTGTGGAGCTGGGGGCTGGAGGATGGACATGTTGCACATTCGACTTTGATGTGTCCTGTCTCAAACCAGCAACTACCACTCCCCTTTTAATCACCATGATCTTTCTCTGTAACCTTAACCAAGTGGTTTAGTGTCTAATGTCCTATTTGACATAACCACAATAACCTAACTCCAACCTTAATCCAAACAACAGTGACTACACAGTAAGTGCAAAGTAATGCCTACTGCCCACTCGCTTGTTTAAAGGAAATCTAGATGCATGTAAAACCTCTTGACTAAATGTATCTAGCCTTCCTGAAGAGTGGCACACAACTGCTTTTTCTAGCACCTCTATTTTTCTGATTCAATCTCCAGCTGGTAGATTTAGAGGGGGGAAAAAAAAACAGGTTAACAGGCCATGTTTTTCTTTCTCTTCTTGCTCTTCTATTTAGTTAGTGTACAAAGAAATACATGAAGATGAATCTCAGCCTTGTGACATGGTAATTTAAAACATTTTTTATTATTGAAAAACCACATGAAGGATGCTTGACATTACTTTGCAAGTGAAATGACCACTTCAGACACAGCTGAGATGCCTGGTCAAGTTTAATAGGTTTCTTCTATTTTATTTGTTTGCTAAATGTGACATGAACGCATGAATATTGTCAGCCTGTCAGATGTCTGTGGTTAGGTTTACCCAGCAGAAGCACTTTGGTTAAGGTTAGGAAAAGATTTAGATTTTGTTTAAATGTAAATAAACACAATGTGTCTGAACTTTAGGTGTTCAGATTCATCCAGCAGATACAGATACGTCTTTCCTTAACCTTAACTAAGCTCTGTAGGAGCCTAAACATAACCATAAAAGAAGTTCAACCATGCTGTTGTCACTAAAGGTGAATGTTGTACAGCAACAGTGAACATTTCACTGACACATTCCGTATCAACATATTTTCAGTATGACAAACACGTAAATGAACATTTTCTAAGTATGTGAACAGGAAACATAATCAAGCCCCAGTTGTACTGTCTTCAAAATGTATTTGCTGTTGCAAATTAGGTGTATGTAGATGCTATTTCTAGGAGGAACTCAAACACCTGGAAGGTGAACCAGTCAAAACTTAAGTCTGAGACCCTCTGTAAAAGTACATTTTCAAATAAAACACTGTCATCATGTTGAAGATGATTACTTACATGATTCAAGTCAGTCTGTATTGTCAAAGACATTTTGTACGTCCAAAGCATCCAAACCAACCTCTTCTCTAATGGGTCGTTAACAACTCGGACAGCAAGGGGCTTCTATTCACTGTGAATGGGACGTGTTGTGGCAGCTGAGCTACAGAGATCTGAAACACACCGAGAACTACAGGGGAAAGTTGAGAAGGCCTCAACTTTGTGCAAATGTCCTCTGACATGAAGCAAACGACAACCACACAAGAGGCAATTAATTCCCACGGTTGTTTACTACTCTGCTCCACTGGTGAAGTGGGGACTGCTTCCATGGCAGAGACAGGCAATGTCAATCAGTCCACTCGGGCATCATTGTCAGCAAACAAAGCTATTTTGTACTCTGAAATCAAATAGCACAAAGGTAAATGAACAACTTCCTCATGCGTAGTACAACCTCTAAGGCAAAATCGAGTGTTTCTAGTAAGAGCAGAGTGTGTAAATTTGAGCTCCATGCAACACACACACAGGCCTACAGAGTTGGGAGGTCTCAGAGACTGCCTACTATTTTGCATCTGTGTGTGAACACAGTTTAAGAGGTTTTTTCTGGAGCTAAAACATCACACTATTTAAACCTTTTGCTTCTGAGAGGACAGTCACTGTTCAGATGGCCATAAGAAGTCATTTATCAGGAGAGCGTCAATGCTTTTGTTTTTCTGGTGAGGCCAGTGTCTGATTTCAAAAGACACATAATTTAAAATGAGTGTGTAGTGTTATTATCATTTAAGGACTTTACAGCAGAAAGGGGAGAAACCCGGCTGAAACCAGGGAACATTTAATATAACCATGTAAAGAATATTACTATATTATTTGTCACTCACAGCCCACCATAACTCATGGGAACAATGCATTTCTCCAGTGATCACTGCCAGAGATAAATGAAAGTCACTGTAGAAGGTTTGCCCAAAAAATTATTATCATTATCTCATCACTCTCGTGTCAGTCAAAACACTAGTCTCACAGAGCCAGATTTGATTCTGTCACATTTTGACAAGCACACGTCTACAAATACCTGCAGCTGAAATGATGGTTTTGGACGGTAGAAAAAGAAAGCGCTGACATAATTGCGCTGCTAAGCTTTCTGCTCTGATCTTATTGTAGTTTCTTGTTAGAATAAACCCATCCTGAAAGAAAAAAAGCCAAATATCTGGAATAAAAAAAAAAGAAAAATATTAATAAAACGTGCCTGTCATTAAACTCTTGTGGTAGAGAGAAACAGTTAGGTTTCTCTCTACCACAATATAACATACAAATGAGGCCATCCTGTTAATAGGGACGTCATAGAAAAACAAATGGTTCTGTCTTGTTTCATTTGGGGGACTTGTTTTCCATTATGCCTACCTAAACATAGCCACAGATACTAATTACAGTCCATTATGCAGAACAAGGCTGCTGCTTTTTTTAGTTAATCAGAGGTGTTTACTGTCACTTTAAACTTTAGCCTTCAAGTCAGTGCCTCCTTCCAGGAAACAAACAAACAAACAAAAACAACCAGTAAAACAGCACCAAGCCCAGGGAGAAGCAATGCCTTAAAGATACTGAGGAGCCAGGGAGTAAATATTAATAAATTTAGTTAACCCACTAGAAGCTAGCTGATCATGCACACACTACCACAAATATCAAGCAAACCATGGCACATTGTGGAATTCTGTCAAAAAGGAAAAGAAACATAACTGAGGGTTGTGTTTTGGTCAGTAGTAAAGTAAAGTAGCAATAGTACTATATAAAAATACTCCTATAAGTAAAAGTCCTACATCGTCAGATGAAAATGTCACAAATGTCAAGAAAACGTTCATAAGTGTCCATTGAAAAATGTACTTAAAGCATCAAAAGTAAAAGTGCTTACATGGAAAATTGATCCTGAGTGTTATACCATTATATACTTTATATATTGTATCACTGGATTATTACTGCTGATGCATTCACATCTGTCAAATAAATATAATGGTATAAACATTACAATGGAAATTGTACATCCAGAATATCCAGTACACCCAGCTACGTTTGGAAAGAGTCTGTGGTTCAGAAATACCTCTGTTAGAAATTCAGTGATTTTATCCCCATTTGAACTGTTGCGTTCAAATGGGGATAAAATCTCTCTCTTCATAATGGCTTGTCTTCAAGTGTGGCTGCTCTGAACAGCCGAAAACACTTTTGCCTTCAGATGTGGTCTGATCCAAGCTTCAAGCGTACTCCCACCTTAAATGTGCCGATGCTGCGGACTTCAAAGATGCTCCAGACAATCAGTTCAAGCCTACTACAGACCTACGTTCTCCCTCTGAGCAAAGCTCATTGTCAGCTGTGAGGGTGTGGAGCTGGGGGCTGGAGGATGGACATGTTGCACATTCGACTTTGATGTGTCCTGTCTCAAACCAGCAACTACCACTCCCCTTTTAATCACCATGATCTTTCTCTGTAACCTTAACCAAGTGGTTTAGTGTCTAATGTCCTATTTGACATAACCACAATAACCTAACTCCAACCTTAATCCAAACAACAGTGACTACACAGTAAGTGCAAAGTAATGCCTACTGCCCACTCGCTTGTTTAAAGGAAATCTAGATGCATGTAAAACCTCTTGACTAAATGTATCTAGCCTTCCTGAAGAGTGGCACACAACTGCTTTTTCTAGCACCTCTATTTTTCTGATTCAATCTCCAGCTGGTAGATTTAGAGGGGGGAAAAAAAAACAGGTTAACAGGCCATGTTTTTCTTTCTCTTCTTGCTCTTCTATTTAGTTAGTGTACAAAGAAATACATGAAGATGAATCTCAGCCTTGTGACATGGTAATTTAAAACATTTTTTATTATTGAAAAACCACATGAAGGATGCTTGACATTACTTTGCAAGTGAAATGACCACTTCAGACACAGCTGAGATGCCTGGTCAAGTTTAATAGGTTTCTTCTATTTTATTTGTTTGCTAAATGTGACATGAACGCATGAATATTGTCAGCCTGTCAGATGTCTGTGGTTAGGTTTACCCAGCAGAAGCACTTTGGTTAAGGTTAGGAAAAGATTTAGATTTTGTTTAAATGTAAATAAACACAATGTGTCTGAACTTTAGGTGTTCAGATTCATCCAGCAGATACAGATACGTCTTTCCTTAACCTTAACTAAGCTCTGTAGGAGCCTAAACATAACCATAAAAGAAGTTCAACCATGCTGTTGTCACTAAAGGTGAATGTTGTACAGCAACAGTGAACATTTCACTGACACATTCCGTATCAACATATTTTCAGTATGACAAACACGTAAATGAACATTTTCTAAGTATGTGAACAGGAAACATAATCAAGCCCCAGTTGTACTGTCTTCAAAATGTATTTGCTGTTGCAAATTAGGTGTATGTAGATGCTATTTCTAGGAGGAACTCAAACACCTGGAAGGTGAACCAGTCAAAACTTAAGTCTGAGACCCTCTGTAAAAGTACATTTTCAAATAAAACACTGTCATCATGTTGAAGATGATTACTTACATGATTCAAGTCAGTCTGTATTGTCAAAGACATTTTGTACGTCCAAAGCATCCAAACCAACCTCTTCTCTAATGGGTCGTTAACAACTCGGACAGCAAGGGGCTTCTATTCACTGTGAATGGGACGTGTTGTGGCAGCTGAGCTACAGAGATCTGAAACACACCGAGAACTACAGGGGAAAGTTGAGAAGGCCTCAACTTTGTGCAAATGTCCTCTGACATGAAGCAAACGACAACCACACAAGAGGCAATTAATTCCCACGGTTGTTTACTACTCTGCTCCACTGGTGAAGTGGGGACTGCTTCCATGGCAGAGACAGGCAATGTCAATCAGTCCACTCGGGCATCATTGTCAGCAAACAAAGCTATTTTGTACTCTGAAATCAAATAGCACAAAGGTAAATGAACAACTTCCTCATGCGTAGTACAACCTCTAAGGCAAAATCGAGTGTTTCTAGTAAGAGCAGAGTGTGTAAATTTGAGCTCCATGCAACACACACACAGGCCTACAGAGTTGGGAGGTCTCAGAGACTGCCTACTATTTTGCATCTGTGTGTGAACACAGTTTAAGAGGTTTTTTCTGGAGCTAAAACATCACACTATTTAAACCTTTTGCTTCTGAGAGGACAGTCACTGTTCAGATGGCCATAAGAAGTCATTTATCAGGAGAGCGTCAATGCTTTTGTTTTTCTGGTGAGGCCAGTGTCTGATTTCAAAAGACACATAATTTAAAATGAGTGTGTAGTGTTATTATCATTTAAGGACTTTACAGCAGAAAGGGGAGAAACCCGGCTGAAACCAGGGAACATTTAATATAACCATGTAAAGAATATTACTATATTATTTGTCACTCACAGCCCACCATAACTCATGGGAACAATGCATTTCTCCAGTGATCACTGCCAGAGATAAATGAAAGTCACTGTAGAAGGTTTGCCCAAAAAATTATTATCATTATCTCATCACTCTCGTGTCAGTCAAAACACTAGTCTCACAGAGCCAGATTTGATTCTGTCACATTTTGACAAGCACACGTCTACAAATACCTGCAGCTGAAATGATGGTTTTGGACGGTAGAAAAAGAAAGCGCTGACATAATTGCGCTGCTAAGCTTTCTGCTCTGATCTTATTGTAGTTTCTTGTTAGAATAAACCCATCCTGAAAGAAAAAAAGCCAAATATCTGGAATAAAAAAAAAAGAAAAATATTAATAAAACGTGCCTGTCATTAAACTCTTGTGGTAGAGAGAAACAGTTAGGTTTCTCTCTACCACAATATAACAAGACTAAATGCAGCACAGTAAAAAGTGTCAAGGTGTGCCTTTAATGGCTCCACTGCCTCCAGATATAAGACGGACCTCATTCTGAAGTCCTATTATGACATCCTTACAGCTTATTTGTTAATTTTCTCCTCATCAAGTCCACAATACAATGTGTGGATGAGGAGCTTAGCCAGGAGAAACAATGCTGCCTGTTTGTGAGCTATAAATGTGTCTTATCCTTAAAGCAGAGACAATTGGCTGGTGTGCGTTTGTTTGTGATGAGACACATTGTCCTACACATAGACAAACATATACTCCTGCCAACTCTCCTTTTGTGCAATCTCCAGCTAAGCTTCCATACACAGATTGAATAGAAAATGTGGCCCAAATCTTGGCAGAGATGCAGTGAGTACTGTATCCTGCAGCCGAGTCTTTAAAATAAATCCGTGATGAATGAGAGTATCGTGACCCGGTTAGTGATCATTAAAGGTATAATGTGAGAGCAGGGAAGCTGCTTCAGTCAGCTTAGCCTGTTGAAACCCCGACTGCTGATGTGTCTCAGCCCAGAGAGGGACTAAACTTATATTACATGGTGTATTGCAAAGACACATTATGAAATAAACATGAGCATGATTTGCTTACTGAAACTGCAGTTGCTGACCACCTGAACTTATTTTGAACTTTTTCATTTTCTGAAAACACACACTAACAATACTGCCAAATGCCTGTCATTGCCATCCGCCACTTAGTGAAGTAACCAGCTTTTCTCAACACTCCTTTGGCAACAAAGGAAACTGGCTGGTGGTATTTTCAGTGCACTGAGTTAATGTGTCTTAAGCCAGACTGAAAAAGTACAGATCAGGAGTGCAGCGTGATGACCTTATTCTGTGTTTTGTTCTAAACTTTTTTGCTTTGCATTTAGCTTTCTTGATTGAACCTATTAAAGCTGAGGGAAGCCCAGAGGTCACAATGTCAATCAGGATAGTATGTTTTTAGGTCTATGAGCATGTTTTTAGGTCTATGAGAACTCTGTCAGAAAAGCCTGTTGATGACAAGTGATTAAAACTGGGGTTAAGAAAACAAAAATTACAGGATGTGACGGCAGGAGAAGCTGGGACAGTGGACTTGGGGACCTGAATATCATCTTACCTGGATACGGGAAGAAAACACCTGTTAATGTAATGTCTAACACCCTGAAAACATTGCCATTAAGACCCTTGAGAAGAGTATCCACTTAAGAAAAGTCGCTTAATTCTGCCCGTTTCTGCTGTCTAAAGTGGTCTGACAAGTACAGCATACAAGTGTGGGAGACTCAAAGGAGTGTTTCAACAAGGGTCACATGACTGACAGGGTAACTGAGTTGGAAGTAGGGGTATAAGATTCCGTACTGGCTCTGCTTACTCTCTGAATCTTAAGGGATCCTTTCCACGTCCACACAACCGAGGGAGATGTATGCAGATGTCTTGCGGAGATCTGCATGCTTCCCAAAATTTATGACATCTCCATTAGCTTCCGCTACAGCGGTTGCTAATCTTCCAGGGGTCCATATAAAAATCATACATACACTGACTGCATACAACATACAGACACACAAACATCAACTGACACCCTGTCAGTCCAGACAAAGATTAAAGGCCGAAGCGATCAATATGTCACATAAACAAGCCGTGAGGTGAAGACCAAACAAAACATCATAGCAGGTCCTGTCATTCCTGTAGCATGGTCTTTCTCACTAGTTTAGTGAAAGAACAGTTGTCTGTGTCACCTGATTCCTAACTGATGGTGTTACATTTTCACATCATAGCAATATCCTGCCTCACTTTTACCATAAGTGCATCCAATATGGTCTGACCATGCTAAGCGATCATCAGTTATGATGCCAAGTAATTTAGTTTTTCTGACTTTTTCCACTCACAGACAGATATAACCAGGAGTCCCTGGTGCTTCTAGTGCCTAAGACAATGCACGTTGTCCTGGACACATTCGAGATCAGTTTATTTTCCTCTACCCAGTCAAATACAGATTCTAATTGACGGAATAATACTTCATTTAGTTCATGACATTTTGACACAGCACAAAACAAAGCTGAATCATTTGCATACAGCCTTATTTTAGCCTGTTCCAGGGCATGAGGCAGATCATTTGTGAAAATAGGAGTGGACTCAGGCAGCTGCCTTGTGGGCCTCCACAGAACGCAGACTATATGACCAGACTGTGTCAGTATGAGCTGTCATCCTGTGTAATATATAAAGAACTGCAGGCACCGTCTGAGAGGATGACCATTTTGGATTATAATAGGGCCTTTACAGTATAAGTTATGATGGCTTTATTAGTAAGGATACTGACAAATGGACTACAGATGTGTGTCTCTGTTTTTCACATGACCCTTTCAGGCATATTCCACTCAAAAGTATAATATATATTTCAGCAAGAAAAGACCCTAGATTTTAATGACTCACCAGTCCCTTCAAGCTTGAGCCATGTGGGGCATTAATGTCAGCTCACATTACTGGACTTATTGTCATTCTGTTCATGGCAGTAACAGACAAATTGCTTAGTGAGTTCTTCAAAAGTTCATGGAGTCTTTCCATCTGGCACACCACAGATCTGTCTCAACACCCAGCCCTGTGGTATGATTTTTTAGTCAAGTGCATACTGACGTGATGTACTGCATTTCCACACTTGAAGAACATCACAGTCACATATGGAACAATTCAAAAAGTGATTTTAAAAAACTTTAACTTCACTCAAATTTCATTTCATTTAGTTCATTAAATTAAACTATCAGAAAGAGGGGGCATGTTTTTATTATTAAATCTACCTACCACTTATTTTAGAGAGTTTTCTTATGGAGAGACTGTGGAGGATTTTTCCACTAACTTTTGATGTTTCATAATTTAGACTGCAAACAGTTCGAGTCCACTCACTTTCATTCAACAGGACACATGTGATGACATGTGAACATGTGAATGATAAAGACAAATGATACTGGACTTAAAATTCAGTCTGCAAACTTTAATAAACTGCTCAACTTTGCTCGACTTTATTTACAACCTTTCAAAACACAAAGTGCTTTACAGTAAAAACTAGAATGGCATTCAGTGGAGTGGATACCTCTGCCAAGGCCAAACAACACTACACGTCTGTCTCGATCTTATAAAAGAAAAATAAAAGGAAAAAGGAAATAGTGTGATAACATAAATGACTTATTTTTCATAAACCATGACAGAGTAGTGGATTCAGAATTTCCTTCCACCAGATCTGGTTTATTATCAGGATCCGCACCAAGCCGCACAAACTCATAGATCTCAACACCATAAATATGTCTGAATATTTACATCAAGATCCAACATTTTTTTTATTTCCTGAGAAAATGACAAAAATGCAGAAATGCACAATTTTTCTCCTGAGGACAGGAACAACAGGAAGTGATCAAAAAATTCTTGGATCTTTCCCTTTAACTGGACCTGCACCAAATTTTAATCCGTTCTTCCCTGAGCCATGCCAGGTTTGGTTAAAATCAGTATTGGTTCAGTATTTTGTGAGTAATCCTGCTGACAAATAAATAAACAAATAAACCAAACTGATACAGGTGAAAAATAATGAATCTGGACAGCAAAGGCCCAGTCTACTACAGTGATGCCATCATAATGTTTCAGATGGCTTATTAAGACATTGTGGTCGGCTGTGTCAAAGACTGAGCTGAGGTGAAGGAGAATTACAAAAAAGAGAGATAGGTCTGAAATTATTTAAAACAGAGGGGTCCAGAGGGCTTCTGGATCAACTGTCTGAAACACTGCTTAGAATAAAATCACAATGCACTCTGAAGGGCAGGTGGATGACTTTGAAAGTGCAACAGTGTGTTCCAGGGTTGTCAGAGAGATTTCATTAAAGCGAGTTAGCGTTGAAGAAGGCAGGAGTCAACACCAAACTCTCTGAATTCTGTGTTATCGTGCAGCTCAATCTCCAGTATTTTGTTGTAGAAATAATTAAGAAATTCCTCACATCTCTCTGGGCAGGATCCAACCGTCAGGGTAAGTGGAGGACCAATCACTGAATTTATGCTTTTAAAGAGAATTAAAAGATCATGATCCCGTTTAGCAATCTGCTGTGAAAAATAAGAGTTCCTGCTTCTTTGATTGCACACTGATAAGTGGACATTAGACGTTTAAGGGAATCACTATGTTTAGTGTCTTCCATTTCTGCTCTGCCTTCCTGCATTGTCGTTTTACATTTTTTATTTCTTCTTTCAACCATAGTAGAGAAGAAATTTTTTACCTTGATTTTGACCCTGGTGTTTGTGGGTACTAAAACTGTGTTTGAAGCATTAAGAGCTTGAGAGAAACATGAAACAGAGAAGTGAATCAGTGTGGGTGATTTGTGGTCAGGACAGAGGAACGATACCCAGAAGAGCCCTGCTTTGTGATCAAAGATGGCAAAATCAGCCACATTCACATACACAAAAACCACTGAAGAGCACAAGGTCGAGCGTATGCCCTATGTAACCGCTGGGATTCTTCACATAATAAGTTTAAAAAGTCTTAAAGTATGACAAAGAGGGTCAAACATACATTTTAAAATCATCAACAATAAGAACTTTGTCATAATTTTAAATAAACCATCATGACCTGAACTGTCAGGTACAGGACTTTGAGGCTCAAAGCCTGAATGCTGGGCAGGGTCTTGAGGAGAAGCAATAAAATGAATAAAACTGGAACAGGTTTCCTGTTCCTTTCTTTTTAGGATGCAAACTGTCATTTTGAAAATGATCACCCTGAGTCCAGAAGGAATCAAACTTACTAATAAAACAAAGCCCATCAGCAATGAGAAAATTCTGCATTCAAAACACAGACTAAAACAATATCAAAAGCTTTTTCAGAGCTTCAGAAGTGGAACCAGACAGGATACACCTGTGGAGACCAGAGACTCAAGTTTGTGTGTCATTTTAATAGATTTCCTGGGCATGATGTCATTTGTACCAATATGAAGTATCACATTTTTGATAGAGAGTAATTGGTTATGTAAAATCAACTGTCTGCTCTCCTGACAGTAAGTGAGTATCTCAGGTGAGTCAATTCCATGATGGACTGCTCAGCTGAGGGACTGTCCACCTAAGCTGAAGTTTGTGTGGTGTGAGCACATGTGGTTGTGGAGTCACTGAAGCTGATGGTGCTGAGTGGAACAGGTTATCAGGTTCCAAATGTGGGAGAGACAAATGAGGATGTTTGAACCCAGGAGGTCCTGAAGAGGTGGACGGCGATTGTGTGGATGTGGTAGCTGCCAGGTGTGGCGAGCTCTCTGGTTCAGAGCAGACCATGTGGAATAGGGGAGAGCACAGGATCTGGAAGTAGCTCAGCCAGAGGAGAGGAAAAGTTAGTGAGTGCGATGACCTTTTCTCCATCACCAACAAGAAGGTTGCAAAGAGCAAGAGAGAGCCTTTTACAGCCTCTGACCACAGATATCCAGGAGGGAGTACAGGATGAGGCCAGGGACACCAGCAGGAGTCACTACAGCTTCCAAAGCCAATTGACTCCAACTCTTTGCAGGCTCATAGGCTATTCAGAACTGAGCTCAGCTGGGGACGTCAATGAGCTGCTTAACTGATCGCAGTTCATTCACTTTTCAGCTCAGTAACTTATGTGCATCAGTGGAACAACAAAGATCCAAGAATGGACCCGTGGTGCATAGATCAGCTCTAGTAAGATTCAGCCTCCCCTTGCAGTCACACCTGATGTCATGAGTCAGGAAAATGAACAACAACATCCATCTAGTCAGCAGACCAGCTAGGCTAATAGAGGGGTTAGCTGCTCCGACCTCTGTATGCTGACCCCTGGCATTGTGAACTCTTTCTAGGGACATGGAATACAACTTGTATTGCACAGAACAAACCAGAGCTAGTGCAGGAGGTGGAGCAGTACCTACCAAATATAGCGGAGCTCACCTCTGCACACAGCATGCAGTCTGGACCTAAACCTCTGGAGAAGGGCTGGACTCTTGCCTTTTCTACAGTTATCCGGGGCTAAAGGGGCAAGACTTCCATGTGTGAGGCTGTGGTTCTCTGTCAGAAAACGGTGGATTGCTCCCTCCAGGTGGGGCTGCCTCAAGTGAAGGAATTTAAGCATCTCAGGATCTTGTTCATGAGTAAGGGAAAAATGGAGTGCAAGATCGACAGACTGATTGATGTTAGCTGTAAGGTGGACATTGTACCAGAATGTTGTGCAGAAGAGAGGGAGCTGAGTCAGAAGGCGAAGCCGTTTTCACATGATTTCAGAGGGATTTATGGATGTCTGTAAATGGCTATCACTGTAAAGAGTGAGTTGTGCTGACCCCAGTGGTGTGTTCATGTCTGCATTTGATGAATTAGTAACTCGGAGAAAAAGTGGTGCAATTTCTGAGACAAAACACATTGACTGGATAAAAAGGATTAAGTTCTCAAGAGGTATGGACACAGGGACAGACCCTTCCTCAAAATAAATGTCTCTACATGGACAGGTCTAAACAGAGTACAAAAAGAGCCGGTGTTTTCTTCTCTCTCTCACTTTCAGTCTCTTTTGTATCTGACACCCATATATATACATTAAAGTCCAGTGACCACCTCTGCTGCACATAGACTTGTGTCTAAAACACCATAACTTGTGTGTGAGTGAAAGTTACTGTCAGCAGGTGCTAACAGATGAGTGACGGGCACGGTGCCACCTGGGCCATTTAGCTGTTACCTTGAGATGACATGACGTACATTCATCAGCTGCCTCATGACTGACACCAGCACACACACACACAAGCAGATAGTAGAGCCAGCTTTACAATGCATCCCTTGAGGGCATAGATATACACACCACACACTGCTCTTTCTGTTTACTCCCACAGTGCAGTCTGCACCTCCCACAAACACACACATACACGTTGCATCCCATTGGTGTGTGTGTGTGTGTGTGTGGGTGTGTGTGTGTGTGTGTGTGTGTGTGTGTGTGTGTGTGTGTGTGTCAGTAGGAGCTCCAAAGGTATGCTGAAGATGCGGAGGCTTAAGGACATGACAAGACAGAGGTGTAGCTCAACCAGCTCAAAGGAACATAGAAAGTAGACAGAGCAGTGCTCTGTGTGTGTGTGTGTGTGTGTGTGTGTGTGTGTCTGAGTTGATATTCAACAGTTCTGATTCCAGCTCCTCTCAGGACCCTGCTGTCAACAGTATGGAAACAATGGAGAGCTGCAGGGTGGAAGCTGCCACAGACACATCCTCAGACAGAGCTGTCCCACCTTCACTGCTGTAAATCACATGGACTCACAAACAGACTCAGACAGCACAGACCCTCCAGTACAGACGCCTGAATCTTTCCTGCTGCAGCTTTGGTATCTCTGTGAGACCAACAGCAAAGACATACCTTTTAACTAGAGGAGAACTATTTTTTAATTTGTGGTCACAAAATAGATGCTGTTTTTACAACATTTGCTTTGTTTAGGGCTGTAATAATTTCATGTCTGTTCTCAGTTTAAATCATTGTAGTCTATAGACTACTTGTCAGAAAAAAAAGGCATTTGAAAATGTCTTCTCAGGTTCTGGGAAAGTGTGATAGGCACAAGTATAGAGACTCAAGGTTCAACATAGAAATTAAAAGCATGTCTTGAATTCGCCTGGATCAAGACTCCTCAATGCATTTCTCCTCTCCTCCCCTATGCTCAAAGAAAATAATTAAACACTGAATGAGCTAACATAGTGTTGTTAGGTAGATTCTTCTCATGTAAAGTCAGTCAATAAATCCATCTTCCAGGTAAGATTATAAAACCTACGTACAACCACAATAACAATAATAATAATAATAATAATAATAATAATAATAATAATAATAGGATAACATAGCAGGCCCCAGCATGTGAGCATACATGAATTTAAAAAAAAATATATATATATATTTTCCAATGCAACAACCCACTATATGAACGGTTATCTCTTCCGAGCTGTAGTTTATTAAGACACAGACAGGCTAAGAGATGCACTGCACAGGTAGGTTAGTGAGGTGGACAGACAATAGAGACATGCATTAAAAGCTAGCAAGTCAACTTAACATCACTGTTCACTTACATCAAATGTGGAGACAACACACCTGAATACTCTTCCCACAATTCACTCACATGGTATTTTCTTTTAATTTTTTGTGACTAGAAGAATAGTTCTGCTTCAAAGTTGTACACCTGGTTTGACACAAGGTGCTAGTCAACCCAGCTTCAAGAGACAATAGCCTACTATGGCCACAAGAGGGCAGTAAATTACAAGATGAACGCAATGAGCAAAATAAGAAGTATGGCGAAAAATAATAATATATGCCTGCTGTGTTCCCACCTTGCTTCGGCTCAAGTTACAAAAGAAAGAAAAAGAAAAGAAAAGAAAATGGAATCAGCAGGTCCTAAATGCTTCCAGTTCAGGTGGCGTTCTTTCAGGAGGTAGCATGGTTTAATTAACTGATTATTTATATCGTACACAAAACTTTCCCAACAAGTTTTCAAGATTCATTTTGTATGGCAGCAGCCCAAAACACTGAAATATCTGTTCAGTTAATTAAAGTAATCATGAAGAGAATTACAGGATTGGCAGTGAACATGAATACAAAATATTCCACAGTTTATTCTTCTTACTTTTAACAGACACAAAATATATTCTGCTGTAGTTTTCTCTTGCTGCTGTAGATTTGTAACTAATGTTCTGTCCTTGATGTACTCAGCAGAAAAACTCAAGATTCAACTGGATATCACAGCTGAGGCCCATTGAAGCTTGATAGCTCGACACCATGCCAGTGTGTGCCAAGGATAATGAGTGACTGATGGGGCTGGTATGTGTGGATGTGTAGACACAAGAGAGCACAATTTAAAAGGTGGATTTCTTCATTTGCTCACAACACTGAATATAATTTGGGAAAAAAATCCTCAGTTTCAAAACTACTGCACAATTCTGTGTTGGCAAAAAAAAAAAAAAAACTGTGCTGATTCAAGGATATACCCTTGTTGGTTTGCTTCTGCTTCCCAATCTTCAGTCCTGGTCAGACTGGATTAGTTTCTCTAGGGGAGGTGGTTTCATTATTAACAACTCTATGCTGTAATCCTAATTCCCATCAGGCTTGGCAGTCTGAGTTTTCACCTTACAACCATGACAAAAACCAGCTCCAAAAACCAGCCATGTTTTCATCAACATACAGTCAGTCTCCATCTTAATTGTCTCTCAGATGATTATAATGTACCAGTCTTTTGATTCTTGCATGTTGGAAACCATGTTTAGACTACTAAACTACATGTCCAGATGTATGGTTTAATTACACACCAGCATGCATCCTGACACACACAGGATGTAATCCTGCCTCAGCTGAGCTCAGTCCTTCCTTTCACACTTGTCTGTCTACTCAGGGGTGAAAGAATACAATAAAAGTGAATCTTATGGATATCAATTCATTTAAGGGTGTAAAATCATTATATCAACGTTAGATTTACTTCAGTTTGAAAGTTATAAAAGCCTTTAATGAACAGTGTCCTTTATCTGGCAATACATTACTTTTTGATCAAGAACGTTATCATGCTAGAGACCAGGAGTCTGTATTATGAAGCAAAATTAGTGACAGATTAGTGTGATGACATCAGCTATCTTTGGGTTCAACTCAGGTTTTCCAGTATCACAAAGCTGGCTCTCTTTTAACCTGAGTAGATCACCATAGTAACCTGCTCCTGGTTCAGAAGATCAGATTAAAACATGTGAACAGTCTGCCTGTGGAATAATCAAATCACTGGAAATGAAGTCACCATCTTGACAGGATCCCGACTTGGACAAAAGTTATTTTGTTCACAATAACGTGAAGAGGAATAAAAAGCAGACAGTGACAGTTTTCATAGATCTGCAGATTCACTTTGCCTTGCACTATAACTATGACAGAGTCTTTGTCTTCTAAAAAGACATAAGGACTGTAATTTATCAGTCAGACAGTGTAATATAATTATACATTAATTTCCCATACAGACAGCCTTATAAAAAGCCCATTATAGATGCCAAACATTTGAGCCGAATGTCTCTTAGTCAGTGCTGTTTCAGTGTAGATTCACTTCTACACTGATCTTGATCGTACAGGCCACTGCCAGGGATATACATGTCGACCATAACACACTAATACACAGACATGCACGCACATGTGTGCCTCATTGGATCCAGCTGTGGAACCAGAATAATTCAATTTCAAGTCATTTTAAAGACCTTTCAATAGTTTGTGTGCGGGCCACAGGTCCCTCCAGCGAAATATGGGTCCGTTTTCAGCCCCCACCAATGTTGGAGGAAGGATTCATGTTTACAGATAATCTAATAGTCTCCTGCTCTGGCATCTGAATAGAGCGCCAATCTGTTTGTCCTTGGCTCTGACTTATCTCTGCAGCTTTTGTTGCATCTCACTTCAATATTCTTCACCCAGGGCTAAACCACTTTTAGACATTAATGGCTGACCCTGAAACTTCCTTGGGAGTCAAAGCAAACAGGCTTTGACCATACCAACAGCAAGAGGACAGCAAGATAGGACAAGGCAGGTAAATGAAAGGCAAAAATATATAAAGGTTCAGCCAATGTCCCACAACTTCTTTTCTACTTTATTCTATAAAGCGACCAGTGTGAAAACAATGTGACAATATGAAAGGGATTGCTCATAGCAATAAACATATAATTTTCATCCATATCTATTGCTACCTTCAGCTTTACGAAGCTAACAGCAAGTTCCAGCTCTGCTATCATAGCTGTGCTTTCAGCTGCAGCAATAATCTGTTTAAAAAAAAAAAAAAAAAAGCACTGATTGACAAAAAAAAAGTTTAGAGGCGCAGTCGTGAGGACTTTCTTTCTTACCATGTGCCCAGCACTGGGCCCCGATCAGGTCTGCATCTACGCTATATAACACCTGTGTGACCAGAGTTATGCTCCCAGTAAGACAGCTTTTCTTCAACTGGCACAGTTGGAGCCAGTGGGGTCTCAGCTTAGAAAGCTAGACTGGTACTCACAGAATCTGGGGTTACAGAGGTAACCAAAGTTCTACTTCATATAGGCTTTTCCCTCCAAGAGTTGTTGGTATTGGGATGGGGGTGAAGCCAGGATGTAGTCAGTGTCCTACTGGTCCAAGGCCCTGAGCACAGTTCACAAGTACCATAACTGGTACTTCATGTCATGAAGCCATTGCCCTCCCTTGCACTAAGCACTGTCTGAATAATCAGGGTGACCACAGGTAATGAGAACCACAGAGCATACTATGATGACTAGTCCCACTACATCTGAGCATGTACAGGATTCAGCCTCCACTCACTGTGGAATGGACCTCCCCACAACATCCAGTCCACGGCTCAGTTCTTCTTGCCTGGAGAGACTCCTTCAGCAGTCAAACACCGCCCTGACGATTGATATAAGCGGTAGTTGGCTGTCCTGTTGTGTCCTCACTACCACATGCTTGTCTTTCAGTGTTTCAGTATTTTCAACACCGCGGACAGTTCTTAACAGTTTATGTGGTGAGATGGAGTCTCTGGCTAGCCTGAGACCAACACATTTCTCCTCATTCGTACAGAAATGCATCTGTGGACACTGAAATGTGTGACGTCACTCTCCTGAGATGAACTCCAGCTGACTAAACACGCAGGTTTCGCAACTGTTTCTTTTGTGGTGTATCAGGTCTTGGCAGGGACAGTTGACCAGCCCCTGAAGTTTTCTCATGTGGAGGAGTCCCAGAGAGACCACCCCATGGCTGGCTAACATCATGCCCCACAGACAGAGCTGCCACCACCGTGCGAGATGCAGTGCGAGACGCAATGCATGACAGGAGAGAAACCAGCGCCTCGAGCCTCTCAGACAAATGAGCAGATACATTTTCGATTGGCAGGGCAGAAGTGTGCTCTTTTGCCAATTTATGGAAAACCCCAGCAGTTACAGGTGTCTCACAAGCGTTGCACTGTTTCTGGAAGAAGCCATCACCGGTTATCAGAATAAAATGAAACTCTGCAGCCCCGTCTGTGCAATGGCTCCAAAGAATTTGGATACTGTGGAATCTGAGAATAACCAAAGGGTAAATGATTATACTGAAACCGGACTCCTCTGAAAGAGAAACACTGGAATTTCCTGTGTCTGGGAATGACAGGGACATGGAAGCTAACAATTGCCTGGGCAGATGCATTCCAGTACATGCTCTATGGTGAGCATGTGGAACAGCCTCTTCATGATGGATGTGTTGAAGAGGGACAATTGATAGGGAATTGATCTCATTTTGTTGGCAACTGGGAAGTAATGATTATAAACACTGGATTTGGAGATACACCAGAGATAGCCTTTTTCTCAAAGACTTCTGATAAGTCCATCATCAGAGCAGCCATCTCTGCCTGTGATGACATTAGTGCGTCCAGCACCCCGCTGGATGGTGGAGGGGGACTGGGAAACTGAAGAGTGTAGCCCTTTTTTATTACTTCCATCAATGATGTTATATTTTCACCCTTGTCTGTTTGTTTCTCAGCAGGATAACACAAAAAGTACTGAACCAGACTTGGTGGAGGGAGGGGACATGGGCCAAGGAAAAATCCCTTAAATTTTTGTGCCAATGCGTTGTAACATTGTGAGAGAGCATTCTCTGACATTTTCATCAATATTTGATCTTGGGGGAGGTAGCACTCTACAGAATGCTATTCTGGCAGAGTTAGCCACGTTGAGTAACACTCTGAGGGTGGGCGTACACACATCTGAGGTGCCTCGGTGGACATTACCGACAGCCAGTCACTGCAGGTGTGACAGAAAAAAGATCAAACTCAGAGCCCCAATCATGCCACAGAGAAAAACCAGCACTGACACGCACTGATGGGAGAGGAGAGTGGAGACCACAGAGCGGGGAGCATTAACATAAGCAGATGCAGAATGCGCAGGTGAGGGAGAAGTTTCTACGAGACTGCACAAACTGAAGAGTAACTTGTTTCGCTGCAACTTTCTCACCCATGCCCTGATCCAGGACTGCACCACTTCAGAATGCGACTGAAGAACATCACTCAAAGCATTGTAGAGACAACACATACTGAAGCACAACATTTGCATTAAGGTCACAGCAACCCTTACCTTTGACCTCAAACCTCCAAAATCTACTCACTTCATCTCTGAATGACAGTGAACATTTGTGCAAACTTTAAAGAACATCCTTCTAGGTATTCTTCATATATCACATTTGCCTGCATAAAATTAAATGTACGATCACAGCGACCGTGACCTTTGACTTCTGACCTCCAAAATCTACTCAGTTCATCCTTGAGGCACAGTTGATAGTTGTGCAAAGTTTGAAAGCTATCCCTCAAATGGTTTTTACGATATCACATTACCATGCAAAATATAAATATGGTCATGGTGACCTTGCCCTTTGACCTTTGACCTCCAAACTCCTTTCATATCTGCCTTAAGTCACAGTCAACATCTGTGCAAAGTTTGACAGAGAGACCTCAAAGCGTTCTTGAGATATCACACATAGAAGAATCCGGGACTGACGGACAACCAGAAAACAATGCATCCGGCCTTGGCTATCGCAGGGGCGGCGGCATAAAAAGAGGGTTGAGATGCAATGGAGGAGAGAGGAGATGAGCAGCACTATGCTGTTTACGGCTGCTGCTGTCTGGGTGGGTCACTGGTAGGCACAGTCGGTGAGGCAAATTGGTCGGCATCTGCCGAAAAACCTGGCTTTGGGAAGCAGAATGGATGCAATTAGTGGAACGGCACAAAAATCATGCTCTGTATCTCTCAGGACTCTTGTGAGGTGATCATAGAGAGCAATACGCGCCTTCAGTTTGCCATGGTTGAACACCGCCTCTGTCAGGTAGGGATGGAGACATCTGCACATCCTTAGGAACCTGTGCTGGGTTCTCCGGAGCTCTGAAGAAAGGCAGATAGCCAGCAGGTGGAGGAAGTGGAGCAGCCTTTTGCTGCACCAGGCAAGCTGGCAATGCAAAGAGCCGAGTCAGAGGACTTTTGCCCAGCATTATACTCACTTTTCAGGCTGGTGGGGTCCAGGATGTCCAGCACCTCTTCAACAGAGCAGAGCATGGCAAGCACACTTACATAGTAAGGACACGTGGCCTCGGGGGTGGGGCCTCAGGGGTGGATGATGTAGCCAGCATGGCAAGAGGGGCAGAGACAGGCACCAATGGTAGAACGACTCATTGCTCCTTCTGCCATTGAGCATAGGGTTAAGAGCAAGCTACACAAAGATCAGAGAGCAGCATCTCATGCTGCAGAGAAGAGAGGGAGAGCCAAGCAGGTGTTGCTTCCCTGCAGCGGTGTGAAGCAGAGGACAAGATAAAGGGGCACTGGGTTTTTGTTGACCTGTTGATGTCATGGTTCCTATATTAACCAATGGCAGCCGGTTGTTGGGTCGATGGGAAGAATTCAGGTATAGTTGCAAGACCTGAGCGATTCTGGGAAGCTGAGTTCAGCTTAATTCACAGAATGAATGAATTCATCATGGCTCTATATAAAGAAAGAAACATCTGACAAGTAGAGAGATGCTTTGGATTTATACACTTGACGTCCCCAAAGGACTGACATTTATCTTGAATTTATTCGCATGACGAGTTTTAAGTTGGTATGCTTACCTTGTATGTAGGCTACTTTATCACTTTGATGTTTTGACAGCAAGAGTTATGGGTTATGCTGTTGCTGAATGCTAACAAAATAATCACTTAAAGTGTTCAAATTTCACTGTCTTTTACAATAGTAGATACCACTTAAAAAGCAATTTTGCTTAAAATATGGACAACCCTCACTGATGTGGAAATTGACTGAGTGGTTGACTTTGGTTCTCTAAAGTGGCATTTGAATCAGAAATAGGTTAAACATCACAAGCTGACAGAGTGAGGTCAGTCAAGTGGTAAGCTATGAGAATCAAAAGATGGGGCTGAACAGCTTGAGTTGAAAATTGACATAAGAAGAAAGCAAGGGTGGACTTCATGAATTATACAATATGCATATTGCTATTGGTAGTTGTGAAGAAAATGTTGTCAGTTGTGTTGTACTGCATGAGAGCAAAGAAAAACCAAATTCAAATTCCTTGTCAAATTGTCAAAGTCAAATTTTTATTGGACTTGTTTGTATGCACAAACTAGGCCAATAAAACTGATTCTGTCCGATTCTGATTGCTGTAACTGAAAACTTTAATGGGAGTCAGTTTTTTGAATACCAAGAAATGAATCAGCGTTTAACTTCTTGTTTTTAAATCACAATATTAGCCAACTCTATCTAAGAAATGCTGCACCAGCACAACCCCTGTGTGCCATGACTAGAGTAAGAGTGCATATAATTGCTGAAGAATACAATGTGAGACAAAAAGAAATTGATAATTCTTGTCAAAAGTTACAGTGTTGGATTATTTAAGTGTCCAGTAGGCAAATATTCTTCCAGACAAGAACAGGGCTGGTTTGTAGAACCCCTTTAAGTGTTATTCTACTCATCCCTAGTCTCTCTTAGAGTGACAGGAATCTGTTTTAAGCCATGCTCTCTGTGTCTGCATGTGTGTATATATCCTTTGGGGCTGGACTGGTCTGCAGTATTGGCTCTTTAATATGTGATATGGCTCTGTGGATGGTAATGTCAGTCTGTTGATTTGTAGGTCATTCCACCACTTTTGTTGCGACTGAAATATATGAAAAACGATTGGATGAATTGTCATGAACTTTTGTACAGACATTTATAGTTCCCAGACAATGAATCCTAATACTTTGGTGAGCCCCTGATTTTCCCTCTATTACGATGCTGACATTTGTGGCTTTGAGTGAAATGTCTCAACAACTTTTGTATGGACTGCCATCGAATTTGGTACAGACATCCACATCCCCCTCAGGGGGATGGATGCTCATGAACTGCAGTGACTTTGGTCATCCCCTGACTTTTCATCTGGCCCCATCAGGTCAAAATTTCAATTTCTCCAATACGCTGTCAGCACACTGACATTAGCATTAGTTCAAAGCACCACTGTGCCTAAGTAAAGCTTCAAAGCATAGCTGTAGACATCTGAGGTCAAAGTGAACCAAATGAATCATGTAGAGGCAGATGATAACTGACTGACTTTGAATTAGCTTAACAAATGGCCAGTATTACAGACTATATATATGGTTAATGGCTGATTTTCTGAGAGGAAGTATCCTATCCTGTTAAGTCACGGCCAAACAGGGCAGGAGATTAATTAGAGGCTTTAATGTCTCTGAAAAGGGCTGCCCCTTTCCTCAGAAGAGTCACGACCAAGAAGGTTGATTGGATGCTCTCTTTCTCAACAGGTGGTGCCCCATGATTGGTGCATTTGAAAGGTCCTCTGCTTCCAGCCTCACAAGCCGATGATTTATTCCATTTAAACCCCAGCTGACAGCAATCTTCCCCTCTGCCCACCTCTGCCACTTCCAACAACAACAGCCAGGATTGAGTGTGTGTATATTGCCATTTGTGATTGTAAGCAGAGAAGAAGTTTCTGACCTTGCAAAGAATATTTGTATAGAGGTGTGTTCGAGGATGTTCAAGTGCTGCCATTTTTATAAAAAATAGTAGAGCACAGATAGTTTTGGTTTTGGAGTAGGAGTGAACAGCCCTTTTGTTTTTGGAAACAGTTTTGTTGGTTTATTTTAATACTGTTTTTGATATCTAGGAAAGTATAAATTGAATCTAGGTTTTTCCCCAGACTGGGAACATGCATTGGGGGCTTGTCTGTTCTTTTTGTCCATGTTGTCCTATCAGTTTAATAAGTGCCTGCCTTTTTATGTCTCGTTTTTTTTTTTTTGTCTCTTTTTCTGATCCAGTTTTGATTGCAATTTTTTATTATTATTATTTACTTATTTATTTTTTGACGTGCATGTGCTATTAAATGCAAAGAAATAAAAAGAGAAGAGCTTTTTTGTTCAAAGCTGAATGAAAGTGGTTTGTTTGGTGAGCTGACTTTCTCAGGTAGAGTTGATCAGGGTAATCAAACTGGTATTGCGGCCCCACTCTAAGAGCTCCTGGTCCAACCTGGAATGACTGCAGAGAAGCGGAGATTAACTTTGCACCCAACAGAAGCAGAGGTGAATAACAGGGAACTGGAGGTGGAAGCCATGCATCTAGTGGTAAAAGCTCTGGAGATACAGCAGGCAGCCACTGTAGCTGCCAGTCCTTCAACCATTCAGTCACCCTTCCCTATTTCCCAATGCAGCTTTAATGTAACTAGGCACATTGCACGAGTCCCACCTTTCAGAGACTGTGAGGTAGATTCATATTTCAGTGCATTTCAATGTATAGCCACTGCTTTACTTTGGCCAATGAGTGTGTGGCCTTTTTCACTCCAGAAGAATTTAAAAATCAGCTTCCTGAGAAAACTGCCATTTACTTTAATGAACAGAAAGTTATTCCCCTTACTGCTGCCACTGTACTGGCAGAGGAGTTTACATCAACACACAGGAGTGTTTCTTTTACCCATGATTCACCATGATCCAGACTCAGCTGAGAGAAAGATTAAATCCCCAAAAAGTTCCCATCGTAACCCCACTGCTGCGGCTGAAATGCCTAAGACCTCATCACTGCCTGTCCTTCTCATAAAAGAAAAGAGCAATCCAAAAATATGTCTTCTACAAACTGGACCACACTAAACACAAACACCACTCACAAACTCTATAAGGATTTTGTAAAATGCTTAACATGCTTAAAAAGTATCTTGAACATAAACATAGCATCTGTCTGTTTCATGCAGTTGCCCCTGTTGCCTAAGTTTCCACTGGACACTTTCCCAGTGATGAAGGACAAGATGAGAGACGGCTCTGATTCCTGCTTCCAAATGTAGATGCATATTTGCTGCACGTCCTATTTAGCCAGGTCAGATATTAGTGGGCTCATCAGAAACAATAGTATTCAAACTAATGCCATGATAGTGATGTGGGTGATCACAAACCCATAAAGCAGCACGCCTACTGAGTCCACCTGACAAGACCTGCCTTAAATGTAGCGGGAGGTAAAGTGACCATGGTTTTTCTGTTCAAAATTGTAGTCCCTGGAGTTCCCTTCCCTTCTTGTACCTAAACTTGGTCAAACCTTGTGGTTCTGTAATGATTAACAAAAGGTAAATGTCATTACTAAACCTCAGTCTTTCCTGCTTCAACACATCCAGGGCTGTGTTGATCGTGTAGGATCAAGTATGTCACAAAACTAGACCCCCTAAAGGTCCCAGGATACTGGCAGGTCCCACTCATACAGCTCTGAAATGAGTGCCTTTGTCACCCCTGATTATTGTTTTACAATATACTGTCATGCAGTTTTGTTTGTGAAATACACCGGCCACTTTCCAGCAGCTGATGAATGCAGTTCTATCCAGTAAAAACCCTCTGTGAGATTTTTGGCCATTTACGCTCAACTTCCACCACTACGCTTGAGTTTGGGCTGTCATTAATTGTCTAGGTAAACAAGTAGCTCAGGGTCATGTGTGCCCTGTGCAAGCCAGCTTTGATTTCTCAGCTCCACGAGTGTATTGTGAACTCTGTTGTTTTTCTGGGGATGGCTGGATATTATCTTACATTTTGCAAAAACTTTTCTGAAGTAGTAGCTCCACTGAGGAGCTTAATCAGCCTTTTCAGTGTTGGGAGAAATGTCAGTCTGCTTTTGAAGTCACTGAAGCTGTCCTCCGCAGTGCCCCTGTGCTTACTGCCCCAAACTTCACCTGCCTATTTCAGCTAGAGGTGGATGCTGGTGCTCTTAGCATCGACACAGTGACAGTGGCATCGATCATCTGTTGTGTTACTGTTCTAAGAAGTTCAAAAAACTCCAGCTAAACTACAGCAACACTGAAAACCGGCCTTATTATTAGCATCACAACACTTCAAAGTGTATCCAGGGCCCAGCAGTGTGCAGACCATCATTTTCTCTGACCACAACTCTCTTGTGTCCTTGATTAAGATGCAGAACAGCAACCAGCATCTCATGCACTGGTTCTTGTTGCTTCAGGACTTTAATATTGGTATTCATTATAAAAATGATTTAGAAAATGTCATGGCTGATGCTCTCTCCAGGTCGTACCAAATCAAAAACTTATTCCAGGGGGTTATTTTTCCTGCCGCCAGATTGGACAAACCGATAACGTCATTCTATTTAAATCCCAGCTCCCATTCTGTTTCCTTTTTAATTTTCCTCTTGCCCGAAATCTCTTAAAGATGCAGTAAAATTCTAACCTCCATCTACTTTTCATGAGTCTTTCCACTCTCTTCTTCTTTCCTCTGCATTTGTGACTTTGTCCTGTCTCCCCCCTCCCTGGCAAACAGGCTATGACCTCCATGACTTCTCCAAATCACAAGAAGTCTGTCATGTCAGGATAACCCAGAGGTACAGCTCCATCCCTTGGGTAAAGGGCTGAGGATGGACACCCCAGACCTGGACATGGACATCCATACTAACTATGTGGTCTCTGCGTGACACTGTAACCAGGGCTGCCTAAAATTTGTCAAATCTCACTGTTCTACTGCATACTACTGCACTACTTCTAAATGCCAAACAGTGATAAACAACACTAGAGCTTGGCTCCCTTTCTTTAGCACTAATGGCTGAACTCAAAACTAAACCAAATTAGCCAATCAGACCCTAAAACCCTTAAAAGACAAATGACAAAACTACAGGAAAAAAACTAGGAGTACTGCAGTGGTGGTTTGCCTCCGTGTGGTTGGGTGCCTGTTTGTAGCAGATGTAGAGGTTATAGGTGTTTTGTAGTGATAATGACAATGTTTGGGAAGGTTAGTGTTCGGTGTTCACAAGCAAAACTTACACAAGATGACTGTAGCCTTGACCTTTGACCTCTGACCTCTAATACATATTGACTCCATCTTTGACAAGCAGTGATAATATGTGCAAGGTTTGAAGAACATCACTCAAAGCACTGTAGAGATAACACCTTCTGAAGCACAACATTTGCATTAAGGTCACAGCAACCTTGACCTTGACCTCCAAGGTATACTCAGTGCATCCTTGAGTCACAGTCAACATTTGTGCAAAGTTTGAAGACAATACCTCAAAGGGTTCTTAAGATATCGCATTGCCAAGCAAAACATGAACACGGTCATAGTGACCTCGACCTTTGACCTCAACCCTACAAAACCTACTGAGTGACAGTGAACATTTGTGCAAACTTTAAAGAACATCCTTCAAAGTATTCTTCAGATATCACATTCGCCTGCATAAAATTAAATGTACAATCACAGCAACCGTGACCTTTGACCTCCAAAATCTACTCAGTTCATCCTTGAGGCACAGTTGATATTTGTGCAAAGTTTGAAAGCCATCCCTCAAACGGTTATATTGGACAACCCAAAAACATAATGCCTGCGGCCTTGGCTATCGCTGGCGCAGAGGCATAATAAGTTGACATGCCCATACACATTATAAGGGCTAACTGAATAGTTTGAGGAGCTCTTTAATAGCTTTTACAGTCATCACGCCAAACGGAGAAACACGATACTCTGCATCAGCATCATCAAAACATGAAATGAGGACATAACTTTTGAAAGAATGCTGTCCATGCATCCAGCATCCATCCATAGCTGAAGACAACTGAAGCTGTTCTCATGGGTTGTGTCGTGTCTGTGTTCTCTAAAGGCTACTTAGGCTCTACCAAGTTCTTCAGCATAGACCAAAGAGGAATCCCACTACCCTCTCCTATACCTCTTCTACCTCATTTAGCTATAATGTATCCTGAGTAATATTCTATATTTAATTAACTGCAACAGAAGAGGAACTTGACATTTACCTTTTAAGGCTAAGTAAAGGTCTTAAGTAGTTAAGGTTTCATCTGAGTCTCAAGTTGGTCAAAGTGAAGACAGATCCACACAGTAAACCATTTAGCTTACTACAGTGTAACACGGTTACAGTAGCTTTTCATTACACTGCCCTAAGTGTAATTCTCCAGCTCTGTATTTGTATGCAGCACTGTGAAACTGCATTATATTAGAGTACCTTTGATAAATAGCCACCTACAGTATAAGTTTGGGTGGAAAACACACCCACAAGAGGTTTAGTCATCTCTTAATGTTCCTTATAATGCACTGTTCTCAAAGCATTTACAATATATGTATGTTTTGCAAGCCATTCTCCATTTAACACTGCTCACTGAGTCTCATCTGTTAGCAGAATGACAGCTACAATGACACAAGTGCTATGTAAACTGCTCGCTCTGCTCATCTTTCTCTTCTTCTGATGCAAGCGTAAAGTGTTAGCTTCACTTGGTGCATCATAAAATGAAAATAATGTATTTATGCAAACACTCTTCATTTTCTTTCATACCCTCTACATACATAATGCTTTCAGGACGCATGTGAGAAGACATCAATAAAAGAGATCTGATGTGTTAGCAGATTCCTCCTTTGTTCATATGTCCATAGAGTAACCTGGACTCCTGTCTATGGTGTTCCAGAGACATCCATTTATCAAAAGAGTGCAACATGTCCTCAACACTGCTGCTAACAAGAACCACAAAATTAGATTACATCACACCAGTCCTGATCTCCCTCTGCTGCCTGTCTATACAGGCTGAAGCAGAGGTGCAATAAGCAGGGGAGACAACACTGCCGTACTGTCACCATCATGCAGTAGACCAGAGGCAACATTAGCATTCACTGGGAGTCATGTTTGAGTCCTCCTGACTGAATGTAAGTCCACACACATGCGCAAGAGCTGAAAGCAACATTGACAAAAGTGCCGAATGAATCAAAGTGGTACATTTGGTGAGAAACCCACTAAAACTCCACAGAGCTGAACTGCAGGGATGAGTGATCATTTGCTGTGGGTCTCTATGAGTGACCCCTTTCACGTACACAGAATCATTTGATCCATTGTAAATATAAAAACACTAACTATAGCAGCTTTAAAAGAATGAACCTTAGGGAGTAGTGACTTTCTCTAAGTTTATTTATGGTATGGAGCTAGAGACCATGCACTGTAACGACGCAACTGCAGTGTCCCTGGCTCAAAAACAGCTGGACACTTGTACATTATCAGAATCCAAGAAGGGATGAATCATGGGAAACTGGACTTGGTTCTAGATAGTTTTCCACCCTTCATCTAAAGGGCTTCTTCTTCAAATGTGCAGAACTGAAGTAGTTACAGTTCTTCAGTTATGGGGTGATATATGTTTTACAGTGCATGGTTTCCTGCTCTCTTAGGCCCTGAAATGTATATGAGTGCAATGCTTAAGTAATGTTGGATTCTAGGCCCCTGTTAAGTCTGAAAATCAATCATGGTATGCACATTCTGCTTAAGCTTTGAGATTTAACTCTGCAACATACAGCAGCAACACCCAAAAAAAAAAAAAAAAAAAAGACCCTGACTGATGTGAAAATGTGTGTACAAATACTGTGTAAACAAAGTAAACCATCCATATCTCTGCCTGTACTTCTTGCTCACACCTCACTCCCCTCATCTCTCTTTAATCCATTCTTGGCTAAAAAAAAAAAAAAAAATGTAAATCCTTTGCTGCTATCAACCCCTAACATACTGTCAAAAGCAATCTTTAGCATCCTGAAGCCTGCAGCAGCCTGAGTGTACAAAAGGTGTTATCGCAGCTTGACGACACAACACCAAGCCATTAATCTCATTACTGCACACGACACCACAAAGACGTGAGAGCGAAAGAATGACTAACAACAGCAAAACATGTTCAATATCAAGCACGAAAAAAAAGGGCACTTGGACGCTCAGAGGGTAATAGTTTTCTTATGACAGTATGCAGGACTATTTGACTTAAATGACAAAAAAGTGATTGGTACAAAATTCGTGAAGCTCAGTGGCAGGTTCTTATTTCACGTCAGGCAGTGGCATACATCATCCCATGCCAAATTTAGGAGCTCTCCAGCAAGACAGCCTTGATCCTTGGAAAAAGTCGAACCCTGAGGAATGATATCCAATCACTGGCCCATCTTCTCAACCTGTTACTGCAGGATATGCAGCCACATCAAAGAGAACCATTTGTTCACAGACAGGATCACTAAATTATACAACAAAGAATATTCCAGTCTCCTGCTTTTGTCTGGATACTGTGACCCACTAATATGTTTGCAAATATCCTTTGATTTGAATGGTGTGTGCGTTGTCTTTTGAATTGGAAAAGATCCACTTCAGTATTTATCAGATGTTATAGTATTTTTAAATCCCGGTCTCACAATATCATTGGGAACTGGTTGTTCTGAACCCGACACCACTCGTTTTTGATGATTAAGGTGAAGATTCCACACAGTGCATAACATCAAAAATCAAACATGAGTTCACAAGTTTAATGACCTGGGCCACATTTTCCCATAATGATTGCTCTTAGAAGTTAAGACTGTTTCCACAAGAACATTTCTACAAGCACTTAAGAGCTTGTGCATCTCAAGATCTTCTAATGTCAACTTTCTGTGGTGGAGTAAGTAAGATGAAACAGTTAACTGTCCATAGGCCATGTTACACATGTGTGTGTGTGTGTGTGTGTATGCATGTATGTATGTATGTGTGTGTGTGTGTGTGTGTGTGTGTGTGTGTGTGTGTGTGTGTGTGTGTGTGCGTGTATGTATGTATGTGTGTGTGTGTGTGTGTGTGCGTGTATGTATGTATGCATGTATATAAACAACAGAAATGTTTTATATTTCTATAGTACAAAATGAATGTGCTGTCAACAGTGCACAGCTCTCAGTTTGCTGCCCTTTATAATTTAGGTAGAGCAGCTAAATTGATCAAGTTTAGTTTTTTAAGCACATTACAACACAAACCTTACAATATGACAGAGATGGTTCCTGTAATCTCACGTAATCATCCATGGTGACAATCATTGTCAGTGATGTGAAGTTTGATATTTTCTTTTTTCTTCTATTTATGTAATCTATATTTATGTATGCTGCAACAATGCCCAGAACCTGCCATCCCTCGGCTTACTCTGATGAAGACATCCTTTATGTTGAAACATTTGTTGGAGCAGCTGATTAAAAAGCTCTTCTTATGAAAGTGTTCTCATCTCTCCAGAGAAAGACAGCACTCTCAGTGTGAGCAGTTTTCTAGCAGGGACACAGATTAAAATGGAAGTTTCAGTTAGAACAACAACAGGTTGTTTCTATGTAAAGGTTAGTGATATTAAATCAATAAAGAAAATATTGCTTATTGATTACAGTAACTCAGTTTCAGCCATATTCAGGCTGAACCTGGGAGTGGACACCTTTCCTTTTTCCAAATCTAATCAAGCCTCCAGAGACTGTGATGAAGTATTTTCAAAATGACTCGGCCAAAAGAAAAGAGAGAAGAAAGAAAGACAGAAGATGTCCATTGTAAAGACAGTCTGCCAATGCTTGCAATGTTTCTGACAAAGTGTGATCTGCATGAGTACTCATGAGTCACTCTGCCTTTAAATCCTTCTTCCTCATCTCACCCAATGCTGAAAACCAAATGGCCACAAAACTAAAACCTTGAATGATTTAAATAGATGACATAACACAATAGATGAGAGTATAGTGGCTGTAAGCACACCCATGCTGCAGGTGGGATTATTGAAAGTTAATCCATTTGTCATTGGATAAAATGTGAGAAATGTTTTATCGGTCTGAATTATTCTGATGAAGACAAAGTAGAAATAGATAAAGTCGATTCAAAAGGGAGATCTGCTTCACCTTGCATAGCAACTGATCATGTAGAAGGGAAATATTAAGCCTTCACATGGTTTCCCTCTACTCTCCACATACAGAGAGCATATGGAGCCTTACTCTTACAAGAAAATCTATACAATCCTCCCACTTTTTCTAAAGGAAACATCTGACAGGCACAGCCACTCACATGCTGTTTAATAGTGCCAAGCACCTGATCATCACACCTCATCATACATGACCCAGAATATAAAACTGACATTCCTCTGTGCCACACTGGTTTCACTGTCACTGATACTGGCACATTAAATATGATTTGATTTATGAGACAGCCAACAGCCCCTGTTAAAGACATCCAGTATGCCTGATGAGGCGTCCATAAAGGACTCACCGCAGCTGCAAAACCGCAAAATACAAGTTGAGAATCACCAACATCTAGTTTTGAGTTAATATTTCAACCACATTCACCACTAGAATAAAACGACTGCCAGGAACTACTTTACTGATCGAGAATGTAATAGATGTGAAGAATGTGCAGACGTGCAAAGACCATGACCTTAGTATATACAGCCTCTGATCAGGTGCTAAGCAAAACAAGAATGGTGACAAAGCATTTTAAGAAAATCAAATGGTTTTGAAAAGTTAGAAGCAACACTGAATTGCAAAGTACAAGTATCAGAAAAAAAAATCTGAAGTAAACAACACACAGCATATGATGTTATAATCAATCAGACCACCATCCAAGGTAGAGGAGCAAAGAGGCCAAGCTAAGAGTTGATGATACACAACCATGTAAAAGAAGACCACAGCAAAGATGAACACAAGACAGACACATTCACCACTTACCTGCTTCTTTAACCTTCTTCAGCCGTTTCTTTGAGTGTGGTCCACTGCATTTCAAACAGGGTTCATTTTATATTTCAGTGTTCCCCAAACACATCAGTTTGTGCCCAAGCACCGACAAGCTAACACAGATCTAAACTAATTCAGTAACAATCAGATATTTCAACAAATCATGCTAATGTTCTGCCAAGTTAAGGCGAACACAGAGCTACCCAAAGCCATAAGGCCTTGTTAGTTAGTTTTTTAGTTTTTTTTTTATTGAAAGCTACCAATCTAAGACAAGGCCTAAAACTACTAAGCTGGTTTTTAAACTGTGGATAGCATGACCCTAACACACAGCTGCCGGCTGATTGGCTGAGCTGAAAGCACCTGATCCAGATGATGAGGTGTGGCCAGAGCAGGGAAACAGGGAACATATTCACTGCTGGGGAAGATACCAAATCCCTGGGGCCCCAGTGTGTCATGATTCACCCATGGCTGCTTTTCTGATACATCATGTAAATCTCACTAGTGATATAAATAAATACAAACATATGTTCTTGTTTGTTTGTTTTTAATATGAAGAGGTAATGAGCTCTGGACATTATCTCATTCTCATTCTTCATTCTCACATTATATTCTAGACTTTGCTTGAAACCCTACAGCACAAACACTAAGAACAAGGAGGTGCAAGTAGCTCAAGATTCAGAGCATTTCAGATTTTTGTTAGTTAGTTAAAACCATTTTTCTTTCTACCAGGCCTGCACAAGTTGCATTTGCTAGTTTCCATTTTTATACCTCATTCTTTGATCAGTATTTTTTCCTGCTCTTATTATACAAAGACACATTCGTCTGGGCCTTCTGCTCCTGTATATTTTGTTGGCCGATGAACTTCTGAAGCAGAAGAGCGACAGCAAGATGTTTACAGTCATATGAGTTTGTTGATTTGATGTGTCCTTTCATTGCCTTTCATTGGTAGCACAGAAATGTAATTTCTAGACAGGGTTGTGTCAGCACATCTGTAATCCTATCTGCATACCTCTCTTTTGTTCAGCTGTCGAGTCATGGAGATTTTAGTGTCTCAGTTTCTGAGATTTGCTTATTGTAAACTGTTCTTACTGGAATGTGTTACTCTGAGAAGAGACTAACTGGGACCTTATTGCATTTTGTTCACAACAGGCTGGTAGGAGAAGGAACTGAAGCAGATTCTAAGATGTTTCTGATGTGTGGAGAGTGTTTACTGGGACCAGGATAGACACATTCATTTAAATCAAAGGAGACTGACCAGACAGACACTGAATAAAATACTTGCCAAGCACAAAGCAGCAGACAGACAAAGTTAGACACCAGCCACAAACGAAACTCCAACATTTAGCAAGTTAAAAGCCAAGATATTTCTCTAAGGAAATGGGTAGAGACCAGAGGGAGAGTAAATAACAAACTCACATTTGTCAAATAGCCAGAAACAGGACTGGAAATGAATGGTATTGCACCATGTCAGCTGGATCAGTAAGGAGGTATTTTTTGCACACATGAGCACTAACAGCGTTTTAAAGGATTAGACTGACATTTTGGGGAAAACAGTTTTACAGCTCTGCTTTGACAAGAGTTACAGTAGATGAGAAGATTGATGACACTCTCGTGCCTCCACCCTAACTGTGACCCGAGAGCCGGCAGATGATTGCTAAGCTAGGCTGATCACAGAAAGACTGAATTTATAGGGGTCCAAGCACCAATGGTCTGATGATGTGCTACTGCTGATGATGATGATGTGCAAAGATGACATTTTAGAGGAAGGTAGAACTGCATGCAAATCAGCTCAACAAGGAAAGTGACCCATGTCAACCATAAGGGGGCGCTGTAATAAACAGTAAAGCATTTTGTTTAGAAACTCATTAATCATATGTCTCGTGTTCAAAAACTTTACATCCTCATGTTCCCTTTTATGAGCTGCATCGCCTGGTTTAAGCCAAAAACAGCAAAAACTGAAACCTCTCTGTAATTATTTTGCACATTTTTGATTTTGTACTTTCTTTGTCAGCTACATGACTTTGATCACTGATGGTACAGTGTGATTTGTATCTTGTGTCTGTATCTTTTACAAGGATCTCAGGGATGAGTTGCTGACTTCACATGCGTGAACCTGGGCATGGCAGACTTGGCTTTTATGCTCAGTTCAGTTTTATATTGTTTATTTTTAGCCAATCGCTTTAAATGGTGGGACTGGATTTATAGCATATCAACTGTCACCTTTTTATGTTATTAAATGATGGAATGCTGTAAAGATCGTTGGACTCATGTGCAACTTGCATCCACGGGTTGGCTTATTTGTACTTCTCATCCTGGACTCTAGATGACCTGCTGTATTGTCCTTTGTGGTCTCCTGCTCCCTCTTGTAGAGGCCTCTCTCTGCATTTTCAGAACAATGTTGGTTACAAGTGAATAAACTCAATCACTGAAGTATGAATCAGTTAATAAATCATTTCAGTAATGAATTAATTTTTCCAGTTGACCCACCCCCTTGACAGCCAACAGAGTTAGTTAATTACATCATCCCTTCAGCATGCCTCTCCATTGGCTGCCAGCCGTCTCTGTTATCAGCATCATGTATTTACACTTCAGAGCAGCTCTCTGCTCCAGCACCACGTCTCGTCTCGTAATGATCATAACACTGTTACCAGTGTGTCTCATGTAGTTAACCTAAGCCTTAAAGAAATCTGACAGATGAATTTTTGGGGGCAGTTCCCATTTTGATTACATTACAAGACAATTTTTTTTTTCTGTACTTTTCTTTAAAAAAGTGTGGACTTTGATTTTTTTACACTCAAGGATTAGACAAATGTGTGACTACAGTATTTTACAGACAGTGTTGCATTATGGGATGTTTGTAGCCTTAATATCGCTAGATTAGCAAATATTTTCCAGTCAGTTTACAGTCAGTCAGCCCTATAAGTGTTTCGCTGGTCCAGTTTAATGTGCTGAGTTTCTGAAGGCTGGTATAATGTCTTTTGCTGCCACAGAGAAAATAATTCCATGATGAGTGAAAGTGAGTTAACAATGTATACTGACATCTTTACTGCAGAAATGAACCATGGGGAAAATCGGTCAAATAGCAAAGAGAGCTGTCACAGGTGATGAGGTCAAAAAGACGCTTCAGCAGTCTAACAGAGAGGAACAGGGACGAAACAGATGAAGACGGTAATGACACTCTCACACACTACACCACATACATGTGTAGACACTCTCAGAGTCGGGTATATACACTAATGCACCTGCGCTCATACAATGCGCTGCCAGTTGCTAGGGAAGTGAGTCACCCTATGTCAACACTCATGCATAACTGAATTTCCTTGAAGTTTCTGAAGATGTTTCACCTCTCATCAGGACTAACTGGCAAGAGTCCTAAGTATTTAACCTCTAACGGGGTCAATAACACCATGAAGGTCACATGAATCACAGTGAGTGAAGAAGGATCTCAAAACTGCATTATAAGTGGTTGATAAGTGGTGTCGTAGGCCTCCTCCTCCGTTGAGTGACGGTCATTCCAGTTTGAATTACATGGTTTCTTTCACTCCTCTATTGGTCTTCTATGGACAAGATGTGAATACTGCTGTCCTCAAACGAGTGTCCCTTGTCCTTCAGATATAGGTGGACTGCTGAGTCCTGCCCTGAGGATCTGGCTCTTCTGTGTTGTGCCGTGCTCTTGTGAAGTGATTGTTCTCTTTCCCGAATGTACAGGTCTGTGCCTTCTTCACTGCATTGAACTGTGGACATTACATTACTCTGCCTGGGTGTTCTGTCAGTATGGTGGACAAGCTTCTTCTGTCTTAGTTCGTCAGATACTCCAGCAATGTAAGGGACAACAATATTGTTCCATTTATTTTCCTCTTCCTCTCTGTCTGTTCTGTCTCTTTTTTGTGGTTTTGATTAAGGCTCACTTTGGGTAACCACTCATTTGAAGTGCATTTGTTTTGGCTCTTTTTCCTCTCTCTCTGTCCTTGTGATCACATTCTAGGTCTGATGGTGTAGGGTTTTGATAACCCCCAGCCTGTTCTCCAGTGGGTGGTGAGACAGTAAATACTGATCTGTTGAGAGTTGACAGAGTTGATGCCACTGATAGTGGGTCTGAGAAGGGCTCCTTCCTTTCCTTCCTTGTGTATTTTGGGGAGTCCATAAATGCATAAATGTATACCACAGGCATCTGCAAGAACTTAAAGAAGTGATACCAAAGCTTTTGCTTGTCCTCTACGATTCATTAAAACATGAGCAACCCTCCTTGCCTTCAGCATGACTTCGACACCAAGCACAAAAACATAACGATCTCTTGTTGTGGACATACGTTCATGATTTCTCTCGATAGTGAACTTTATTAAGGATAAATCAGGACAGTGTCAGGGAAACCAGATGTGACTGATTCACCTTAAATACAGTTTATTTGTCTGTGCCATCATAAAAAAATGTAGTGTTTGTGGTGTCATGCATATTCATTCAGTCACAACAGTCCTCTGTCTCAGTTTTTAGCACCACAGCTTCCAGCATACATACAGGTTTCTGGGAGTGACCATCCAGCCTAGATAGTCATCTTACCTGAAATAGCAGCAGCCTTCCTTCTGGAACGGATAAGACACACAAAAAAGATTTATGTGTCAGACTGAGCATGGGAAGGCCACTAGACCCCATCATATACCATCCAAAATCATTTGCAGAAAAATCACGTTCACAATAGTTTGCCGCTTTCTTCCACGGTTGTTGGTGCCAAGGTTGCTGCATCTGATCTGAGTTGTAGTTGAAAAACATGCCAATAGTTCCTGTCCAGTTTGTCTAAATGTTGAACTCCCTGTCTCACTGTCCTTCACGACCTGTTATTCCACACAATGGAGTCACAGACAAATTCTACTGCTTCCAGGAAGTAGCCACAGCCTTGCATTCTAAGTCAGAGACTGACAAAAGCTCTCACCTTCTCCCACCCATTGGGCTGTTACACACAGTATCACCAAACTGTAATCTTCTGAAATGAAAGCATTATAAACTGACACAGTATTACTGAAGTTCTGTCTGACAAAGTTTAGCTTGTTTTAAGAATTGCAGGTTGTGGCTGTTGAGATCACCCTGCACTGCAAACTGAATACAGAATAATGAAGACACTGGGTGGAAACTTGAGGGCAAGTGTCAGACAGTAGCCTGCAGACACAAAGTTTGGCAAAGCTTGAGACTGCACTTTGATTAACAATTAGTGCATGTTTGGCTTAATAATAACTGTGCATGTAGATTTAAAACACATATTGCTTAAGTTTGTTATTTATACTAGTTATAATTTTTTGTTTGTTTGGAGGAAACCCTAAGGTACTGGTACAACCAGTATCTAACTAAGAGTGCCATAAACTTTGAGAGCACTGATTTGTCGACTGACAGTCGAGCTTCCTACACATACAAGTTATTTGTAGAAAACTGTATTGTGACATCACAATACAGTTGTTCTTTTTTTCTCCTGTATGTAGCAAACTAAAACATCAAGGCTTCTTTTCACAGTGGCACAACCCTGAACCAATTCATCACAAAAGACTGGGGAACTAAAAAAAAACTATTAACATCAGCCTTTGATGTTGTACTGATGGCTTTAGGTGTATAATGTAAGCAAGTCAATCCCAAAGCTGGAAATAGCACAGCTACAGTTCTTTAAATAATATATTGAATCCCTGTGGTCAAAGTGACTGTGCTAAAGGTGATTTTATGAGATGTTTCATTTTAGCAAGTTACCAGTACAATGCAATAAAGCTCATTCAGACACAGTAAAAGCTCAAACACCCATTATATGGACTGACAAAACAGCACTTTTCTAAGAAGATGCCTCACATTTTACATCATGTTGACAGAGCATATTTCAGTCCACTTCTTTAGTTGGTGTCCTTGGGGAGAGAGTTGTTCATGCTCTCAGATTTGGACAGCAGAAACACCATAATGCTAGGTGATTTTAAATCAAGCAGTTTCGCCATTCAAGTGTCCCTCCCTGTAAAGTAGGGGGATAAATGAATAAAAGCAACATGTAACAGGTACTAACAGGCAGTAAAATGTTCAGCACCACCCATCACATCCCCATTATCTCAGCTGCATTTACATTCACCCGCCTCTTTATGGCTCTCACACCCTAGGAAGTGGTAATTCTGCCTTGTAAAGCAAGCAGAGAGACGGGGGACATACTGAGTTTAAAAGACACACAGTAAAGACTTAAAGAGACAAAAAGAGAGTGAGTCATATTCTCCTTCTTTCCCTCCCTTTTCATCTCCTTTCTGTGCGGCTTGTGATGTATTTAATGTAGTAACAAAATGAGCTAAGATCCATCAATAACACTCCCTGTGCCAAAGAGGTCATGTGGTCGCCTCTGTCCATCCATTTGTTTGTCTCTGCCCAACATATCTTTATAGCTAATGACCAGACATTGGCTTGAAATATTACTGGAGGAAGCCCCATCACTTTGCTGTACCTTCACCATCTGGCCAAACGTTCAGTTTTCAAACAAATTTACGACATGAGCTGTTGGTTACAGATACACTAAATTTGTTGTGCACTTCCATACTCCATAGAGGTATGTCTGTGTGTTTGTGAACGCTTTAATGTGTGTTTCAAATGACAAATGACAGCTGAATGAATACAACCACTCAGTCCTTTGAATGTCACACACACACAAACACACCGGGAGAGTCAGGGTTTCCTAAGGACACACGTTTCTTTTAGTCATTTATTGAACTGACTAACATCCACCGCCTAGAGACTTTCCATAGCCACTAAATTCCTTATCCCAACCCTTTCCCTAACCTTAACAAAACCAGAAGTTTTATTAAAAGTTTATCTAGTATTTCTTGCTTTTTTTGTCAACCACTTTGCAATTTGTTTTTGAAAGGGGCCATATAAATAAAGTTTTCTTTTATTTATTTATTCATTTATTTGTTTGTTTATTTATAGATACTGATCAAAAACTCCTTTCTGTCTTTGAGTCAGTATTGGTTGCTGACGTATCTAACAAGCTATGTGCAAATGATGGAAGGCTGACAAATCACATATGAAACCTTGAAAGATGCACGAGGAAAGTATAAGGCCATGCGCAAACATTTCTCAACAACAACATCTGTCCTCCAAATTCAGAGACCCTTGTGGCGTTATGGCAAACCTTGAGCCTATTAACTGGTTATCAATATCAGACCACCTGACTTGTTTCTTTATCAGTCCCAGACTATGGTGGAGGTGCAAATGAAGACAGCTCTAGCATAGCAAGATATCATAACTCAGAATAACAAGTACTCCTGCTGTAAACCCTATAAAAAAACCCTTCACATCATCATGTGACTACAGGAGTATTTATGCCACCACTTTTCTTTCTCCCACCACCACACCACTGTGTGAGTCAATCTGTTTTCCTTTTTTCTTTTTCTTATTTCAATTGTGTATTTGTATTGTCCCACGCCATGGCAGTGCACATCATGAACCCTCTTTTTTATTTCATCCGTTTGTACCTACTGCCACAGCTTGCTCTTTGGTTTTCTTTCTTTTAGTGTCTTTTAGTGCAGCTGATTTTTTTTCCCATTCATTTAAAGTGTGTAAAGAGGCATCTTTACATAAAGTACTGTTATGGTCTGTTGCTCACACTCTGGGCTCACACTCTTTGATGCTGCCTGTTGACAAAGATCATCTGTGCTATTTGTTGTTTTTGTTTCAGTAAAATGATTCCTCTGAAATGAGCTGGTCCAAAGATTCTGTCTGCAGTGTGGAAACCAGGAGGCAGACGCAGAAAACTATGTGTACGCACAAACACAGAAACATGCATACACATTCATTTTTGTCAGATTTAACAAACTATAATATTCATAATTCATAACTGTGGATCAGGTGCACATGAACAAGAATGGTTTCCACTCCAACAATAAGAGGATGTAGATACATCCGTAATCAACTATACCTCTGCAGTCTTTAGCCTGTTTGCAACATGTTTTTTACCATCTTTAGGCTGTTCATGAAAAACACAAGTAACACAATTTCACAGATTACGTTGCACAGGCAAAGAGGCACCACGACAACATCACTGCAGCTGTAAGTAAGCAGTGACTAATTACGCATAGTAACTATATGTTATTTTCATTATAGATTGATCTGTGAATTATTGTCTTGTTGTTGCTGTGTCTCCGCTGTTAATGATCCCCTGTAGCCTTTTCCTGCCCTCCTCAGTGTAGCTGGAGTACCACACTGAGATGCAGTAGGACAGGATGCTCTCCACGGAGGAGCCGTAGAAGATCAGCAGAAGCCTCTTTCCCACCCTGTTCCTGCTGAGCACCCTCAGGAAGTGCAGACAGCACACACAGTTGCCATTTATGAAGAGGGGTGCGGGGTCCTCTCTACGCTTCCTGAAGTCCAGGATGATTTCTTTGGTTTTCGTGGTGTTCAGTGTCAGGTTGTTGGCTGAAAACCACAATGTCAGTTTCAGGACTTACTTACATGAGTGACCGGACATGGCTGTTCATCCAGGCTTCCTGATTGGAGAAGTCCCAGATGAGTCTTTTGGTTGTCACATTTTCCAAACAGAACCTGATGTAGTTCAGTACAGCTTCTGTGTGTTCAGCCAGGTCCTTATGTTTGAAGAGCTCCCACACTGTCTGTGAGAAGCAGACTTAGAGCTGAGTGAGTGCATCCTCAGGCCATGTGGTGATGCACTTAGCCACTGGTGGTGTTCTTTTCCTGAGGGGGGTATATGCAGGGGCAAGGAGCAGAGAGAGGTGGTCTGACTGGCCTAGGTGGGGGAGGGGTATGGCCCTGTATGCATATTTGATGTTTGTGTAAACATGGTCCAGGGTGTTTTCTCCTCTAGCAGCACATTTCACATGCTGGTACATTTTGGTACAGATTTTAAATTTGCCTGATTAATGTCCCCAGCAATAATGTGGACACCATTGGGGTGAGGAGGCTGATGCGTGTTTATAGTGTTTACTAGCAGTGTGAGAGCTGTGCTAACATTAGCATTAGGTGGTATGTAAACAGCTGTTATGATAACTACTGTTAGCTCTCTGGGCAGAAAAAATGGACGAAGTCTGACAGAAATGAACTCTAGGTCTGGAGAACAGTGTGTGTCTATGGTTTTATTGTTGTTGGCTCAGTCATCTTTCACATAAATACACAGACCACCTCCTCTGCTCTTACCGGAGTCTTTGTTTCTGTCCCAGCGGTGGAGTGTGCGGCCTGCTGCGTCAGGGACCTCCGGTTTCAGCCAGGTCTTGGATGTTATGAGTACGCAACAGTCGCAGACGTAGCGGTTTCCCCTCGTAAGCAGTTTCAGTTCATCCATTTTATGGAGTAAAGATCTTGTGTTCGCCAGGAGCATGCTCGGCAGGGGGGGGCTCTGTAAGCTTAGCTCCCAGCCCAGCCTACTAGCGTAACCAATAGTTACCCAACCTAACGCTATCTGGTTAGACAGATAGCATTAGGTTCCAATGGTTAGTGTTCGCTGTTCCAGTCTGGCAGACTGGGTTACCCTGCTACAGAGACATGTCCATTTCGAAGAGCTTATCTCTCCTAATGTTACCTTAGATGTGACCTCATCAGCGATAGTGCAGGGTTTGTCCCTGTCCTCCAGCAACTTTGCAATCCCAGTCAGCACCAACAATGTACCATGTGTAGGCTCATATTACTCTCTTCATAATGTACCCTTAAAATAATGGTGAAATACAACAGCACTGACTTTGGACCTTTGTTGCTCCGTCAGGATAGTAATGCACCAATAATGCACCTCACCACACGTCATTTTAACACCAACACGCTCATGGGCTCTCAGATGGATGAAAGTGCATTTGCCATTTAAACTTACGAAAATCTTGTGCTGGGTGTAGGATTGGCTTCTAGACCTACTACCAGCCTCCCCAACCCTTTATCAGCTAAACTTTCCAAAGATCTCTGTGCAGTTTTGGGACCTACATTTATCGCGTTCAGCTGACACTGTCTCCACTAGCTTTGAAAATGTGTGGTTAAACCTCTACTACAAGGCGTTTTTAATGAAACCACACCTTCATCCAGGGTCTCTTCATAATTATTGACCAATCTCTAACCTCCTATTCTTTTCAAAAGGACTAGACTAAAATTGTTTTAATGGGGGCACACTACTCTTCTAAAGAGGTACGATCAGTTTGTTGAGGGAGACGCCTTGGAATCTGTTTTACTTGTTTCTGTCCAATATTGCAGCAAAATTGGGCCAGAAAGTCTATTTGATGTTCTTCTTACACAAATTGTTAGTGGGTCTGTCTGTACTGTTTACCTGGCTCATTTACATTTATACATTTTTGACAACACAAAATGTAAAGCATTAGTTCTTTTGTGTTTAAAAATCAGATAATGTTGGATTAGGCCTTTAGTTCTTTATCTCTCTAACTTCTTCAACCTGTAATTTATCTTAAAAACATTAAACCTTTTTGTTTGATTTCTGTTTCCAGTTTCCATCTGAAAGTCCACAGTTTTTATTTATTTATTTTTTTTATTTTGTGATGACTGTAATGATGAAGGTCCACTAACCTTAGTAAAGAAGTAATTTTAACCCTAAACTAATGTGGTAATGTATGTCAATTTTTAGAGGAACAGATTTCTCTGTCTTCTGGTCTTTTCCTCCCCCACCTTGTCTCCTTCATCACTACCCTCACAAACACAGCTGGATGTTATGGGAACATTTAACCTATTCATTCATGCAGTACATTCATTGTTAGTTATTCACTTAGAGTGATCCTCCTGTTTGAATTTCATTTTATCTTGAACTGCACATCTTCCTCTGAAGGCTTTAGGTCAATATTTATTTTTGTTTTACCGTTTTGGTCATTCTAATAAAATGTTCCAGTGCAGTGAATGTGTGTTGTGCATAATGTTTCTGCAACTCAGGCTGTTGAAATTCAGAAACCACAAACTGGAACATTTATGCAAAATTCCACCTCCCTCGTCCACAAATACAACAGCAATGTCTTGGTGAAAGAGTGTAAACGTGTGTGTCAGTCTGCATTTCATTATGTGTAATAACACATATTCTCACTTTGCACATGAGTGCTACATGACTTAGAATTAGTAAGACGGAACGAAATGAAAAAAGAGACAAAAACAGAGAAAAGAAGGTGATGAACTGTACACACAGGTGAACTATGACCTCTATCCATGCTCCACCTCTAGCAAAGAATATGGCCTCTGGCATTTTACTACAGTCCACCGTCCACTACATCTACATTGTTGCACAATCAAGTTCCCTGCACACACATCCATGGATACATACTCTGATCATACTGTAGGCTATATTCACCACACAGCACACTAACATTGTCTTATAAAGTGCGATTACATGAACTAACATCAGAGCAGATTATACCTGTATCTGAATTTGTACTCAATGGCTAACTAATGCCTGTTTCAAGCTGCACTCTGAGCCTTAATATTTAGTCTGGCTGGTTAAGTAACCAAGTGATATCAGTCAAACTAATATTTCAACAGACTGATATCTTTGTTGAAAAGAAAGCATTTTAAGGCTGATCAGTCTACCACTACATTTACTTAGTGTGTGAGAACACTTTGAGTGAAGAGATATTGCTGTACTGTTAGGTACAGGTGGTTTCAGACTGTCACTGGCTTCTTGCAGATTATTACAGCTCTAGTAGGTTTTTTTTCCACTTACAGTAATTGTTCAGTACTTGTGTTTGGGACTAAAAAAAATCATCCATAACAATTACTTGTAAAATATAGTACCTCACCGACCCCTTGCACCAACTTTGTCAAACTCCTAAGGTTAGAGCCACTTTCAGCACACGACCAACTCCTTCTCACACTAATTAGCAAGTTCTCACAGCAACAGAGCAACTGCTTCTGCAATCTGTCCCCCGAAGTCATTTACCAGTACTACCTGTGCCATGACAACCAATTTTCTTAAAGTTCAGCAATCAGTATAGGATCTACTGTGGAAAGTTGCCCGTAGAACACTCTGAGCACAATAAACACACAAAACAGTGATGGGCTGATGTCACCAACAAGAAAGCAACAATATCCCCACTGTCCTCATTTGTAGGATTTCTACATGGCTGAAGTCACCACTACTTTATCAATAAAAGAACATTCCCTCTTGGAGCTAGAAGTATGTGATTGGGAAGTTTCAGTATCACTCTACAATGTAACTTTATTTGATAGAAATATGTTGCTTTCATGTAATCAATGATCACAATGATCACAATTATCAGTTTCAGACTTAACTCAGTGTCCAGTTGGTTAGTGCTACTGGGAAACTTTTATTTCCTCAGATTTTTCGGAAAAAAAAAAAAAAACCTGCGCACACACACTAATTGCAGGTCACCACCCACTATAATGTGGCCAATTGAAAAAAAAATGGAATCCTTGTCATCTGATGGGCAAGAGTCATGTCAGCGTTCTGTTGGCCAACATTGCTTGGCACTGCTGCATTTTTCAGGGCGGAGAGAGAGGGGTGATAGGAATGGAGTGCTCTCAAAGCAGCTGAATGAAGAGTTGTTGTATTGACCAGAGTATTAGGAGAAGGATCTTTCTAGCAAACTCCATGCAACATTTATCAGCTCGCCAGCAGCAGTAGAGGGGAGAAAGGAGAGAGAGAGGGAGGAAGATGAGACTCCTTCTGCCGCTTCAAAAGCCCTTGGTAGGTGTTTTCAAGCTTCCATTAATGTTGCAAACCTTGTCTCGCCAGCCTAAAAGTAGAAAAGCAAGAGAGAGATGAGAGGGATGTGGTCCAGATGACAGAGTTGTGGAGGTGCGAGCGTTTTATCTCCTAGAAAAAAAATTGGGTGCACTGTATGTGATTGTAGTGCTGCGGTGAAAGCTTCTTATAGCTCATGTCTTAAGCTTGATCATTCCCTCGCCTTTACTTAACTCAAGAACATAACAGTACTCTTGATTACTATTTGATTTGACCTATCGCTGGTTCAAAAAGCATTCTGTGTCTAGCAGATTTGTTATGGGAAAAAAATCTGTAAGAAAGATTTCTAGAATTGGTTTGGTATGAACAATAAGAGCTACCATAGGAAAGTCAACAGAAAATCCAAGGAATAAGATTTCACAGGTGTGGACACATTGAGGATTTCTCACAAAGTTTGATTTTAAAGTCAGAACTTCTTTTTCTTTCCTTTAGCTTCGAGTTTTAGGAGATAAACTGAGACTTCATCAGGTGTTTAAGACGCCTGTTTGTGTTGAGGTGAAGATGAACAACATATATTTTAAGACCTCGATCATAAAAGTTAAGGCATTAAATTGTCCTACTTCACAGTAACCAAGACCTTTTCAGGTGCTGAGTTTAGATAACAGACACCTGTGACTTCTTACATGTGATTAGTGAGTCTGATTCCTGTAAATGAGTTAAATCAGTCTTTTCTTTCTGCTCTGAATGAACACGTTTGCATGATTAGACTTAAAACGTAGTTTGGTGAGATAAAAGTAGAGACAAATTTTTTTTTAGCTGATTTGTTTATGTTTTTCCTACAGGGATGACGGGACAATAAATCTTCTTTTGAATTTAAAACCTTTCTTATCAGCCTGGTGATGACAGCTGTGCAGTGTGTGTACACACTCCACGGTCAGCACTACTCAGCTTGTGAAAACAGCTGTATAATATGAACAGCTGTATAATGTCCTCAAAGGCTCAGAGGGGAAACTGAAACTGAAAATGTGTCTCTAAACAGCAGCAGCAGCTTCTGGAAGGAAAACTAAACAGGTTCTTTCTTCTTGGTTATTGAGCAAAGACAATGGTTTCATGAGACAATGCAGCATTTTCACATTTTTCATTTTACTTCAATATTCTGAGTTTGTGTTGTAATAACACACTGTTGTTGATAATAACTGTCCCAATGAGACTATTAGTATGACCCTGGAGGAGGAAGGATGGAGAGAGAGGAAAGGAAACAGGAGGGCAGGAGAGGGGAGGGGAGGGGAATCCTATAAAGGAGGAGTGGGGAGTCTGGTACTTGTCTCTGCCAAGAGTCTCGGTGCCTTATAATCTGTCCACACCTGGACCCAGATAAGCTGTAGAAAAAATGATGGCTTGATGGACTGATTAATAAATGAATAATGAATTTGTTGATTGAAGCTTCTTAGCAGCTCCCGAAAGAGAAGAGTTATAACTCATGTTACTGTAAAGCAGAAACCAAAATATATTAATGACCTTTGTAAATGAAAGAATGATAAAAGAGAGGGTGGGAGAAGAAGAAGAGAGTGAGTGTAGGAGGGATAGAAAAGGGTCCAATTCACAGAGGGGAGAGGAATGATAAAAATGGGCTAGTATGGAAAATCACTGTAGGAAGGAAAGAAGGGAGGGAGGGTAGAGGAAGGATACAGAAAGGATAGATAGATGGGGATGGGGCACAGAGGGGTTAGGAAAGGGAGGAAAAGAAGGATAAAAATGAGCAGGAGATCTTAAGAGGAGTTAGGGAGGATAAAGGATGGAAGAATGTAAGGTAAGAAGGAAACAAGGGAGGACAGGAGTTTAGTAGGAGATATACAGGGTGAGTTAGGAAGGATGGAGGCTGGTAGGAGGGAATTAAGGGAGGATGGCTCAGTGATATGCAGAGTAGGTTTGAAGGTAAAGAAAAGAAGACAGGACTCCCAGAGAGACGGGCCCTTCGTACCTCTGATTGATTACTGTGGGCTTTTTCTAAAAACAACAGATCTCTTGGTATTGAGGGTATTTCCTCCAGATGTGAAAAACTCATGTCCTGTGGACAAAAGATACACAGCGAGTGAGAACGAGACGCACGTTTTGATGTAGAATTTGTGTGGGTGCACTCACAGGTGAAGTACTACTTAATTTACTTTTACATTGGACTCAATGGAGCAGTTGAGAGCTACTCTTGTCGGTTAAAGGCAGATAAAAATCCAGATCAAAAAACGTAAATCCCACTGATAATGTAAACTCATTGTGAGAAAGAAGAAAGAAGACAAATGTGGCTACCACTTTGGAGAATATCACTGTTGTAGAGTAAAATTTGTGGCTGTAGTGGTTGTGTAAAGAAGACATCTCTGAGAGTTTTTTAAAAGCCTCTACACTCTAAGCTGCCACTCTAGGCTCGAACATTCCACCACACACCCACTGTAAACTTAAAGGGTCACCGTTCAAAAACTACACAACTTAGTTGAATACACCTTGAATACACAGGACTTGTGTCTACATTTTAATTGTGTGCATTGTTTGTGTGCGCCCAAAGGTGAAGTACTACTTAAGTGGTAAAGTTTTAATAAGAGGACTAGAGTCCATGACATTGCAGTTTCCTTGGATTCTTGACACATGAAGTGATGATGTCACATCACTTCACGTATCATTCATCTCTGACATCACTTCATGTGTCATTGATCTCTGACATCACTTCATGTGTCTTTAATCTCTGACATCACTTCAGGTGTCTTTGATCTTGAGTGTATGAATAGCCTGGTCATACCTAAGAATTACTCAGCTATTTGACTAACTCACACAGTGAACCAGCGAGAGCACAGATCTTCACAGCAAGACCAGAAGTGTACAACACAATGGAACGAGCAGTGAAACACCAGCGTACCAAGGAAGCAGCCTGCAAGCGAAGCCCATGGCCCCAGCCAGCCAACCCCCGCAATGCTCCAGGGGTTGTCTGGCCTCAGCCAGTCCACTCCCGGAAAACTGAAAGTCTCCAGCAGGTGGCTGAGCTGAATAGATGCCAGAAGCTGACCCAGGTTGACTTTCCACCATTCCAGAAAGTGTCTTTGAGACACCAAAAGGAGGAGGAGCAGGTGAATGAAAATCAAAGGACTCGGCCTAAGAAGAAGTCTTCAAATCGTCGAGTCAGCTACGCCTTTGGATTGACTGTGATAACTCAAAAGCTTTCGGCAAAAGGAAATGCACAGTCTACACAGAGCAAAGAGGCACGGGCTTCTGTGGCAGTGCAAGACCGGTCTGCAATAAAAAACAAAGACCAGTCAGCACTGAAGCTGGAAGCAGAGAAAACTGTGTCAGCTGCTGTGTCGACTGAAACACAGACTCCAGAGATGGAAGACCGGGAGGAAGAAACTAAAAGAGAAGAGCCTGCAGAAACTTCAGAGGACCAGCCTGAAGTAACTTCAGAGGAGGAGCCTGCACTCACAACAACAGCAGAGCCTGAGGAAAACACCAAACCCCAGCCTCTCACCATACATCAGCAGCTGCAACTCATTAGACATGCCAGTGTTGGGTCTGAGGACAACACCCAAGACAGCATCCTTCAGATGCCTGTGGCAGAGATTCAGCGCCTCATAAGTGAGAAGGAGAAGCAGATCTCTACACTGGGAAACAAAAGCATTGACTTGATCTATGATGTAGTGCCGCTGAAAGATCAGGTAGCTGAGGCCAAGAAGGAGATAGAGATCCTTGCTTCTGAACTATCCACACAGGCAAAGATGGAACAGGAGGCTGCCCTCAAGATAAAGACGCTGGAAGAGACTCTTCATGCCGAAGCAGAGACGAGGAAGGAGGCGGAAGTTTGCCTAGCCAAACAGATGGAGAAAACCTCCAAAATCCAAACTGCATTGGCCCAGGCCGAAAAGGACCTGGAAAAATCACAACGCCAGTGGGAGGAAGACAGGTCCCATCTGCTGAATGATCATATGCAGGTAACCTCCAACCTTAAGGACGTGTTGATCCGTGTGCAGGAAGATCTGGACATGGAGAGGCTGCAGTGGCATGAAGAGAAGTCCAGCCTCCTGGAGTCTCTCAGGACTACTGAACAGGCTCTAGATGACAATGAAGAGGACAACAAATTGAATGAACTGATGAAAAGAATAGTCAGTCTGGAGAATCAGATGGAGGAGGCTCAGAAAAAAACAAAGAAGAAGTCTCTGTGGAAACGATTCTGCCAGTTCTTCAGAAGAACTGGGGGGACACGCCCTCATATCACCCAGACTCTCCAATCTCCCAAAACCTAATCCCACCCCCATGTCCTCTTTCCTCCTGCCCCCCCCCAACCCCTATACCACCCCCCCATTCTTTCCCCTTACCCCTATACCACCCTCCCACTCCTTCCCCTTCCCCTAACCCCTGTACCACCTACACCCCCCCAACCCCCATTCCATCCCCTAACCCCTATACCACACACACACCCCTACTCCCCAGGCCCTAACCCTAAAAAAAAATAAATAAATAAAAAAAAAAACATTTTCTTGCTTTTCTTGCTCTTACTGACTGAAAGACATTCTAAGCATCACAATGTTGAATACTAGACAATTAACCTGCAGGAAATCAGAGTGCTGCAGTGTGCTGTGCCCCGTGATGAAAAAAACTAATAAAGCTATGAAAAAGTTGAATACCACATTGATAATTTGGACTTGTATTTACATCTTTTCAATGAGTCCCATTCATTTTCAATGGGAAAAGGTTTTTCGCGACGCTAGCCTCCTTCGCTACAAATATTTTCATCTCTTCACCTCATCCTATTATTTTTCAATGGTGATTTGAAATTGTTTTCAATTTTTTGCCAAGCAAAAAATTGTGTCGTTGAGGGTTAACCTGTCGTCTGTCTGTGACAAATCAGAGCAGCCTCATCCGTCACACATGACAACATATCATCTCAGCCTTTGCTCTTCACGCAATTTTCCTTCCCCACTTCCTCCATCTAACACTCTTCATCTGTACATATATTTCTCTTTTTCTTTCCTTTAGCTTCCAGGTTTCATCAGACTTCATCAGGTGTTTAAGACGCCTGTTTGTGTTGAGGTGAAGGTGAACAACATATATTTTAAGACCTCGATCATAAAAGTTAAGGCATTAAATTGTCCTACTTCACAGTAACCAAGACCTTTTCAGGTGCTGAGTTTAGATAACAGACACCTGTGACTTCTTACATGTGATTAGTGAGTCTGATTCCTGTAAATAAGTTAAATCAGTCTTTTCTTTCTGTCTAAATGAACACATTAGACTTAAAATGTAGTTTGATGAGTTTGATGAACTCGCACACTCACATCTTGCTTGAGCTGTTTCTAACAATATCATATCATCGAGCCACGTGTTTTGATGTATAATTTGTTTGTGTGCGCTCAACAGTGTGGGACGAGTTAGCGACCCAAAATCGACACGGAAGAAGAAGAAAAAAACGACAATAACAATAGTGTGCTGTGCGTAGCACTGCACCACTAATTAAAAGAGCAGGTGGTTTTGCTTCAGTATATGGTCTTCAGTACAGACACAGACACACACGTATGCACAATACGCACATGCAGACATTTTCTTGGAAAAATTGCAGCAAACACCTGTGGATACCACACTAATGGAAACTCAGCAAGAAAGATGGCAACCAAAAATAAATAAATTCTGCAACAACATTTCTTAAAAACAACAAGAAGATGTTAAACTTTGACCTCTATGGTCACATGAATTCCTGAAGACAAAGGGGAAAGAGGTTCCACAATCCAGTGTTGGGGACATGTTGTAATATTTTGTTCACGCTTTGTAATGAACTACAATTGTACACATGGGAGTAGAGGAATAACAGTTCTGGTTGTTTGCCAAGGAGAAGAGGGTATTCAGGCAAATGCTGATAGTACCAACCCATTAGCTTGAAGAGTTGAAGGATGGGAAAATAAATAATTAGAATAATCACATTTTCCACTCTGTACTTACTACAAGTGTTAACCCCAAGACTGAGGCTAAACTCATTACTGAGAGAAAAAGACAAAGAGACAGAGAAGGAGAAGGAGAGCGAAAGACAGAGAGAGGAAGATGTGTGGAGAGGATATCATTTTCTGCACATTCTATTACTCATGTTCAAATAAAAAAACTGAAAACTGAATTTAGGCTACAAGTACTGTTCTGGGAAGAGACCGAGTCTGTGTGTGTGTGTGTGTGTGTGTGTGTGTGTGTGTGTGTGTGTGTGTGTGTGTGTGTGTGTGTGTGTGT
>JBBMJY010000022.1:24545153-24580573 GCA_037833715.1 Toxotes lorentzi
TGTGTGTGTGTGTGTGTGTGTGTGTGTGTGTGTGTGTGTGTGTGTGTGTGTGTGTGTGTGTGTGTGTGTGCGCGCGTACGCATGCTCCTCATGCCTGCCCTTGATTGTGACCCTGACAGCTAAAGAGATCTACAGCCAATGGACAGCTATGGCCATCTACTATATTTCTGCTGCTCTGTCCTTTAATCTGCTAGTGTGTGTGTGTGTGTGTGTGAGAAAGAGAGAGAAAAGAGTTCGGATACTGACAAGGCTAGAGAGTCGTAGTTCATCTTGATGCGTACACACACACACTCAGACACACACACATCATGTCCAGTGTATGGTGGAATTTCAATGTAGTTTTATTTCTAATGGATGATAAAATTAGTTTGTTTTTACTGATATATGACTGATATCCACCCCCACTCACATGTGGCAAATGGGCTGTGTTGGGTAATGTAGTCCCACTACACACCCTACCCTACGCTACAAGCTGCAACAAGAACAATATATAAACAAAAATAAAATGATTATGGTAAGCGTTTGTTTTATTGTTCAGAGTATCATTTATACATTTATAACTGACATTGAGCACAGGTTCACCTTCTCGGTCTCCATGTACATATTAACACCTCTGCTGAGGCTTCATGTATTATCAGTGTCAGCAGCATGAAGCATGAATCCAAGATAAGACTATATGGATGAAATATGAAGACATATGAAATGTCTTACATTTCAGTAATATTTAGGTACACACACACACACACGTGCTCACACACACACACACACACACACACACACACACACACACACAGTACAGTACACACTTTGGCACTTGATTACCTCAGGGATAACCTGCCGGAACAAGTCATCTAGATCAGCACCATGGACAGTGTCTGAGATAAGTAAGGTATTGGTAAGACTAAACTCTGTGTCCAGCTTCCAAACTACATACTGATAGTTTTTGTATTTTGTAAATTAGCCATTAAAGCTATGCAAGTCACTTTTACTGGTTCCTGTTAGCAATGGACATGAGAGATAATGAAACTTTTGGGATGTCAAGTAAATTTTATCTACTATCAACAGCCCAATATTACAAAGTTTCCGTAAAGGGCTTTACAAGCTGTACAACTCACAATAACCTCCGTGCTTAGACCCTTAGAAGACGTGTAAATCAAAATCAGAATCAGTGTAATTAAGTATTCACTTTAGTTCCATATAATGATTTTACATTTTTTGTACAAAAAAAAAAAAATGGGGCGGCATGGTGGTGCAGTGGTTAGCACTGTCACCTCACAGCACAGACAGATAAAGAGGGTTCCAGGTTTGAACCCCGGTCTGGGCTCTTCTGTGTGGAGTTTGCATGTTGCCTGTGTTGCCTGTGCCTGCGTGGGTTTTCTCTGGGTACTCCGGCTTCAATCCCAAAAACATGCACATTAGGTTGATTGGCTACTCTACATTGCCCCTAGGTGTGAGATTGTGCATGAGTGGTTGTCTGTCTTTATGTGTGTGATTGACTGGCGGGTACAGGTGTAGCCCTCCTTTTGCCCATAGTCAGCTGGGATAGGCTCTAGCTCCCAGCAACCCTGATGGATTAAGCGGTATAGAAAATGGATGAATGTACAAAAAAATCTATATACTTTACTATTATATTTACAAGAAGATAATGCAATAGATAATGCAATAGATTCACTGGCAGCAACTTTAAAATGTTACCATCAAAAGAAACTTCACGAGGAAGTAAAATATATTCCAGACGATTTAATGCTCATCTGCCTCACAACCAGCCACAATGTCATGCTTTGTCATGTTCAGTGTAAAACCCCACATACTCAAAACCTGCTTGGTATGGATCAGGTTCACAGCCAAGGCTTCATAGATTGAGACTTTTGTATTAATGGTTGGTTAATAAATTCTTCTTATATGGCTTTGTCTTCTGAGGAAAAGAAGTCTGATGTCCCTGAATTTCATGTTTGTAGATACTCAGAAATACTCAAAATCCAGAAAATGGATTTCACCAGGTCATTTCCGTCAGTTTCATATATTTTAATTTGATTCTATTTTACTACATCAGAATATCTCTTGTGTTCAACCCAAGTCTCTGTCCAAAAAGAGGTCTTGCCTTGTCTAACCTTACATTTCCGGCACTAGATCTGAAATCTCATCACACCAGCTGAGTTTGATTTAGACCATGATGAAGAAAGTGTTGCTCAGTACATCTTTTGATATATTTTAGTCCACAGAGTCAGTTTGTATTTTATCAGGTGAAATCATATTTCAGTTACACACACACACACACACACACACACACTTCTCAACAAGGCAGTATTTCTAAGTTCTAAGTTTTCACCTTGTACTTCACATTTTATGAACAGTACAAAGAATGACCATTATGAAGCATGATGGTGCTTTATTCATCTTATTTAACAAGTGAATAGGTAGTAATCCAGGACTCTACAGCCACGTTTGGCTTTTGTTTGACCTGGCTGCTGTAATCATCTCCCCCGGCCCAGAAGCTAGAGACCAAACTGAGAACCTCCCTCAGTGTCTCCCTCCCTCTCTACAGCTCAACAGAATAGACCTGTGTTTGAGCCCTGGAGACTCCCTGACCCAGCAGAATGTCAGCCATGCTTATCCCCCGAGTCTTTCCGGTCACCTTTTAAATAAAGTGACTCTTATTTTTGGCTCACCAGCAGACTCTGCCTCTCTTTTGATCTGTTTCAATCAGCTCCTGCTATGCCAGATCCACACAATGCAACTGTGATGGCCACACCTGTGACCACACAACACACTGCAGTGTCGATACCTTCTGCACTTGCACTTTTGTTTCTTTTCACAATTTTACCCTTATTTAGTTTAAGCACATTATACAGTGAATAAACACATGGGATTTGATTAATACAACACACACACTTTATTTATCCTTTTTTTGACAGTACAATTGGTTCTATTTGTTGTTGACATATTTAGCTAACTTTTGTACAGTCCACTTTTTTCTTTGTTTAAATGGTTTGTTCTAATTCTTTTTTTTTTTTTTTTTTTTTGGGTTACCGGTGCAGAGGGTGCTGTTGCTGCTAGTGCTGTTGCTGGTGTTGCTGAGTGGTGTCCTGTGAGGCTGGGTCCAAAAGGGGCCGCCCCCAGAAGTGCAGCCATTCTATGGAGGGAGCAGCCAAATTGGGCTTAACCAAATGGATGCCGCATCATGGGGGGGAATTAGGGATTTAGTTTGTACAGTGGGCTCTTTCTTTAGACTTTTAGTTGTTGATTTATGTTGTTTAGTTAGTAGTTAAAGATATTGTTTGCTGACGGGCTGATTGTCTGGTTTTGTTTTCTGTAGTTGAGTTTGTTGTAGTGTTTGTTGTTTGTAATCCCCTTTTTTGTTAGAATAATGGCCTGATCAGCCATTATATATGTGCCCTTTGTTGTTCAGTGTGTAGGTCTGTTTGTCTTTTGTTGGTCTGTTCAGTTAATTGAGTTTGTGTTTTTTCAGTACAGTTCTGTTAGGTTGACCTCTTTTATGGATCCAACTTTGTTATAGTTTGATTAAAATATTTCTTTGCATTTTTTGGGTAAATAAAACCTACTTTTTGAAGAAATTAATCTGTGTTCCTCAGGCTTGCCAGCTTGGTCCCTTACAGCAACGTACATACACACACAAACTTTGTTCCTGGCCTCAAGCATAATGTCAAACAAGCATGACACATTAATGTTCTCCTAGACCTTAACTGTACTCTGACATACACAGTTGGAAATGAAAAACCTGGCAACTCCAACGACTAATGCAACCAGGTTACATTTTCCAACGTAATGAAGATGTGTTGTTGGTAAGATGTTTTGGACTACGTATTTTTTTTGCTAAAATAACTGATCTTGCAGTACAATATCCACTTGTAGTGACTACAGTGTAATTAAACGTTTTATAATTATGTTTAGAATCTCATATTTAACCAAAACCACAATCTTTAACTAAGAAAGGTTCTCAGAAAAGTCTGTTTCTTATCGTGGACATTCCCTATTGTTAACTCCAGGGCCACGCAGTTTATTTTCTTGTGCAGTTCATTAATTCATTTAACAGGTTAATTTCCAAATGCATACATATTCATTTCTAGGCAGGAATAGTTTGTGATCCAAGAGATACTGACCCAACGTTTGTTTTTCCAGGATCCAGTGTTAATAATTTAGCATTTTATACAATATGAATGTTTGTGGATGTGGTGCTGCCACCACCAGATTATGCTATTGAGTCAGAAAAAGCGAGTTGTGAAGCAGAAGTAGAAGAAGAATAACTATGTTCATTGTTCCTGTATATTGCAGCAGTGAGAAAACAAAGCAGTTTTAAGCAGCAGAGAAAACGTGCTGGCAGACTGTGAGGGAATGTATACTTTGTTTTTAATCTAAAGACACAGCTTTTTTTTACTTATTCTTTACTGTCTTCTACTTTATGTATCTACATGTAGCTTTTTAAATGTGATCTGTATAGACCTTTATTAGAACGGTTACATCAGTTCTTCTTATAGTATAGTTATTCTTATACTGTAAAAAAAAAAAATAAATAAAATAAAATTCTACTTTTACCCACTCTGTGCTTTTCACGTTTTACTTTGACACCCGCAGCCTGTACTTCCTGCACTGCATAATCCAGCCACCAATTATGCTACAACCACAGTACAACTTGGAATAAAGCAATTTAGTTGTATACAGCTGTAATTTCTAGGACACAGGTTTGGACCTGAAGTAATTAGAGCAGGTACATTGACTAAAACATCCAGGAAAAAAAAAAAATCATACCCGAACTTACAATCAAAATGTCTGCATTCTGCATTGCATCATGGGCAATGGTTTCAGTTTGATAAATATGATGCATTTCTGCTTTTCTTTGTCTTATATTGTAAGAAACTGAATATCTTCTGGTTTTAGTTCGTTTGTTTTGACAAAGCAGTCACCTGGAAGACATCACCTTGACCTCTGGGAACATGTTCAGCATTTTTCTCTTTTTTAAAAACATTTTGTAGACTTAAAAATTAATCATAAAGTAATCAATAGATTAGTCAGTAATGAAAATAAATCAGTAGTTATAGCCCTTGTATGTGAGTAGAATGACATGGAGGGGGAGTATATATAACTGTGTATGTGTCTAATTTAACAGTATGATAGAAGGGAGTTCACAACTCCACAGATGCACTTCAGCACTGATCAGCACTTGAGGTTTCCACATACTGTGCCTACTGCTGAGGGAGAAAAGGGCTGATGGGCTGATGGGAGGCCGACACGCAAGATTTCGGTAACAGTCAAACCACTCTTTAATGAAGCAGTGATTTTCATATGTGAGAACAAAGCAGTTTTCTACACAAGTGTATGTGTTTACGCTTCAATGTGTGCGTGTAAAAGAGGAAAGGAGGCACAGCAACCAACAGCCTCCCCCCCCCCAAAAAAAGAGCTGACACACGTGCTCACACACACACGTGCTCACACACACACACACACACACACACTAGCCACAATAAATACCTGCAGCCACTGAATGAAAAGCAGAGGACTAATTCAATTAATAAACCTTTATTTCAAAAGGTTGTCTCCAATTCCGCTTTCAATGATAGGTACAATGTGTGGCACTGAAATATCAGCACTGGCGGCTGATTAATTAAAGGGAAAATCCATCAAAGAACAGGTGTAGCAATTCAGACATCTCTGTCAATAAACAACTTTACATGAGTCAAAAGGATGCCAACACGTAAACTAAAGTGAGGCTGCTTTATCTCACTGTGTGTAAACAGTGACCACGTGCCTTCGTCCCGTCCCCTTCACCTATCACTGTGCGTCTTTCGCATCCAGAAGTCCCGCCTTCACTGTGATAGGCTCATAATAAAGATGATCATTGATAAAGATATTAATGATTAATAACATGGAGAAGACTTAAACAATGAATCTAACTGATAAAAGTGAAATGAGAGATTCCACTGAGCATCATCTCCTCCTGACACACACACATACCGCTGAGGTTACTCTTCACCTTGTGCGTATGTGTGCCATCATGGAAAAACATAGTCCTAGAGCCCAAACAGGTGCTCTGCTGTAGCGAGAACTACCACAAAAGAACTAGCGAGAATTTTGCCGCTGTTTATATCCATCTGTTTGTCAGTGGACAGATTTTGTCACAGGAATAACACAGGAATATCATCAGTGGTGTAGGAAGTAGGGAAGGGGCCACCGGCCCACACTTACTTTACGCCCACACTCATTTTAAGTCATGGATCACTGTAGCACAGTTTCAATCATTCCCGCCCACTCTAAAACATTAGGTTAAACTACAGACCATCTTATCCAGTGTTTGCCAAAGCTCACTACCTTCACAACTTTCAGCCTGAAAACAGATTGGTTAAACAATTTAAAAAATCCCCTCTGGAGGTAGAAGCCACGCTCTAAAAAATGATTCCTGGGGTTAGTCAATAAAGCTTAAAATCAAGAGCTTCTTCAACATTAAAAAATGAAATTTGTTACAAGTACATGTTTTAATAAGTTGTTAACTTAATTTAAGATGTTGGTCAAAATAAAAACAAGGAAAACTGTCCTAACATAAATATATATTGAAATTGATTGAAATATATACTGAAACTGTGTCTTAAGCTAAATCTGGCTTTTAGCTAGCTAGTTACTTCAAAAGTAAAAAAGAAAGTACTTTTTATATTTAGCTTACAGTGGACTGAAATGGGACATACAGGAGCATTCGTGGTAAGACTGCAGGCAAGAGAATACGTGTTTTGTTTTGTAGTCTACTTAAAGTTGGTACTGTGTTCATAAATTCGTGCTAACAAAATTAGCGCGTTAGCACGCGCTGCTTTGGCTAACAGCTTGACATTCATCCAAGGAAGAGGGGTTCCTACACATAATGTGGTTTCACATCATTGCATGTTGATGTTTTATCACTAAAAGTTATTTATGTGTGAGATTGAAGTTTGTTAATTTAGCCACAGCAAATGAATATTCAGTGTCCACAGTGCAGTATACCGATGCAGGTTGGGTAATGTCTCTAAAAAACAAACTGCTTGCTATACTAACAAAGAAATCCTCAAACAGGATTTGGTGCACTATGTGTTTGTAGTTGTGCAACATGCAGCACCTGTAATGCTGGCAGTTTGCAGTTTAATAGGTATGCCAGTTGCAAAGGGGTTTGAAAAGAGCAGTAAATCTAGCCTGCCCTCGTAGGGCCATGTTCTGCCACGATTATTTCCTGTTTTATCTTGAAATTACCTTCATTGTGTGTCTGTTGTTAATGCTTGCCTTGCCCTAATTAGTTTTACCTCTGTGTTATTGTCTTCCCCTCACTAGTGTATTTAAGTTACTGTATTTTCTTCACACTTTGCTCAGTTCTCCTGCATTGCCTCATGTTTCTGGTTTAGTTCCTGTTAATGTTTTTGTTCTTGTTTTGTTCCAGTGAGTTCTTCCTAGTGTCAACTCATCTACTAGTAAGACTGCACTATTTTTTTAATCAAAATATCTTCACTACACCGGCTCATCATGGAGTCTGCATTTAGGTCCAACTTGCCTGACTCATGGCAGGATACAGGTTGAATTGAGGGGTGAAAGCCTGTGATCTCCATGATAAGATGTGAAGGTGCAGAATTTCAATAACCTTTGCACAGATCAGGTCATTCAGATTGTGAGAAACCCTGAAGACAGCCACAGAAGAAAAATGGAAACAGTCATGCAGTGTGAAATATTAAAGAAAATATGTGCTTTCTTTACATCACTGCAACATCATGATGTTTTCCAGACAAAAGGGGTGTTGAGATATGTCTATGTTTAGCACTGGGTGTTAGAGGGCTGGGAAAACTGTGTTCATGTTAGTGCATGAAGGACATCACTGTGCTATAAAAAATCTGAAAGGTTTTTGGAATCTAGTTATATTTTGTAACTCATTCTTTTGCAGTTGTGAGGGATGGAGGGCACCAGTGTTCATGATCACGGCTGCACAAAGCAGCTTCTAAACCTCAAGTGCCGCTCAGAATGTAACAGAACATATCACTCACCTCTGCTCTGAAAACCAGAATGAGTCAAAGGAGCAACACTGGAATTGAAACATTTATCAATGAAAAAAATGAACATGTCCCTTTCTCTGTAAGCACCTCCACCTTTAGATGAGCCGCTAAGTTTTCAAAGTCATGGCAGAACAAAAGCTGAAAACATTCACCAATCACACAGTGCAGCAAAATGACCTGTGGTGAAGACCATCATCTTAAGCAGAGTCACATACATTATACAGACAAAAGTATTTGGATGACTGACCATTACTCCAACAGGGACTGTATTAACATTGTATTTAAATACATATACTTTAATATGGAGTCTGTACCCCTTTTCCAGCTATAACAGCTTCCACTCTTCTTGGAAAGCTTTCCACAAGATTTTGGAGTGTTTCTGTGGGAATTTGTGCCTATTCATTATGTAGAGCATTTATCAGGTCAGGCACTGATGTTTGACGAGAAGGCCGTCAGGTTTTGTTCTGCCATGACTTTCACTGGAGATAAGGGGCCTAGCCCAAACCCTGAAAAACAGCCCTTTACCATTATTGCAAAGTTGGCATCCTACCACAGTGAACGCTTGAAGTCATTGAGCTCTTCAGAACGACTCATTTTGTATCACAAATGTTTGCAAATGGAGACTGCATGGCTTCGTGCTTGATTTTTACACCTGTGGCAACAGGTCTGATTGAAACACTTGAATTTAATGCTACAGGTGTGGCCAAATACTTTTGTCCATATGGTGTAGATTCTCTTTGCGCTTTGCAGATGAATTTAGCTCAGCTACCTTTGGATTGCTAGCTTTAATTTCAAGTATGTCAGGCCTTACCTCCCATTTGAAGCTTGTGGGGCAGACCACATGAGTGGGAGGGAAAGGTTTCTGCTGTGGAACAAATCAGAGCTGAGCACCCAACTACACACAGGGTAGAATGGAAAGCACATGAAAAGGGCATTCTCATTCAACACACTCTGAACCATGGTGAAAAACAGGGGTCTTACCTGCTAGATGGTTTTGCTGTAATGACTGACACGCCATGTTTTTTCGGTACCTTCTACTGAAATGCTTGTAAAAACTATGGAGAAGCTGCACACTTTACAGTGCTGGAGTGGACTGAATGTAATGGGTTTGTGGAAACGTGAGTGTTATGAAAAAAAAAACAACCCTCAACTGATATCCTTAATGGAAAAGTTTGAAGGACCTGAACCATCAGTTTAAAGAGATGTCTTGTGCGGAAGCATCTCAGACATCCGCAATGAGGTTGCAATATATAACTTGTGACTAAAATGTGACTTCTCTGTATCCTAACATCATGTGTGATCCTCAATGCTTCTATTCTACTATAGAACCAGAGAAAAATAAAGATCAGGTTTATAGAAGGAATCCTTGACTCAGTCACTGATCACTGACCTCTGGGAAAACAAAAACAAAAAACACCAGATTGTGTTGGATGAGGTGATTTTCTCATCCACTTACCACCCTGACACTGTGAGAATATCAACACATTACTGTCATCAAAGAAATACAAGCATTGGGTTTTTGACACTGAATATTCTTCATCAAGGTAAATACAACTTAAACAGTAATTATCTCAGTCAAAATCCACAGGACAATTTACAGATCAGTATCTTCAGATACTTCAGCTCATCAGATATTTCCCCAACAGAAACTATTTTGATGGAAAGCTAAAATGAAGCAACCAGAAATCCACATGGGTATATATTAATACATTTGACCCCAGCCAGTCCAGATTCAGGTTGGGTCTGGCCTGTGCGTACTTGCCCAAATGCTTGGAAAGAAAGCTTCCACTGTTGAGACCACTAAAGGGTAATATACCTCTTTCATCTGCTCAGGTCAAGAAACTGAAATGGCTGAAGAAGCACATCAAACTGCTGACAAAAATACAAAAGCAAGAGCATGAGCAAGAATCACACGGAGATTACCTGGACAACCAGTGACATAAACACTGACATAAAGTTCTTGGCCAGGAAACAAAACTTAAGAAAGTAAATATCATCTAAACAATGGAGGAAAAGGCTCAGGAACAAAACTCAAAGGAAATACAAAAATTATTACTGAGGCAAACTGGGTGCAGAGGAAAATCCAGAGGCAAACACTGGGATACACAAAGGAGACAAAACCAGGAGAACATGGGCAGGGAAACAGGTAACGGCACAGGAAAGAACACAGACAAAGGCAGGTACAAATACAGGTAGGGACACAGGCAAACTGACGAGACAAGGGAACAACAAGACTTACATACACAGAGTAATGGCAACAGGTAAATCCAGTTAGGGCGGGGCAAACTATCAAAACCCAGACAAAGACAGGAAGTAGACTGAGAACAGATACACAAAGGACAAGACTTCAAAATAAAACAGGAAATACACAACAAAACTCAAGATATCAAGTGAGAGTAACATACTTCAAACGAAACGTCCAAAAGAGTGTGGGGAGTTTTACAAAAACCCAGAAAGGGTTCAGACAGTCCACAAAGAGTTCAAAAAACAAACCAAACTAATTCAGCAAACAGCACCCTTAGGGGCTGATCGTGAAAGCGATCACTGTTTTTATGACATAAGGAAAATATAATGTACTGAAAAACTTTAAGGATGTTGTCTGACACTTTTGCAGGATTTTAAGGGTTGTGTGGTAACTGTGATTGTTACTTCTAATAAAAATAAAATTTAAAAAATAAAATTAATAAAATCTCATTGATTTATTGCTATATGTTCTTAGCTGTAAAATATCTCCACATTCTTTCTTTTAAAGGTATGGGTAAGTTGCCCACAGACTCTCACGTCTGTGCCTGTGGCTAAATTTACAGTGTTGTGTTTCAGTTTCAGTGTAGTTAAGACCATGGTTAATATTGGCTAAAGTTTGCATAGTTTGGCTTTAAACTGCTGTAAAGGACATATGAAAAACTCTGTTTCTCTGGAAATGTATTGTTGTAGGTGTGTGCAGCCTGTAGGCTTCAAGTTCCTATAACCATTCTTTCACATTATCTGTTCTTATTTTTCCTTTTGAAAATTTTCCAGGACTCAGATTATAGAAAATGTTCATAATGCGTTCTTTTCTTATTGTCCCTGCCAACCTCTAAATGTTCTTCTTGTTGTCTTGTTCTGGAAGAATAGATCTGTCAGCTTATTGTTTAATGAAGAGTTTTCTTTAAATGTCATCATTTCTTTTTCACATAATGCACAGAACTGTCAGATTTATATGTCATGCTGCAGTAAAATACATGAGCAGGTAGCACAGACCTATATAAAGAATTATTTACGATTTAAACATAAAGCATGCATTGGTTTTAATAATCATGTAAAGTATAGTCAGGTGGTTAAACGTAATACATATTATACTTTTTAATACAGATTAGTAATCACCGTGTTACTCGCCATGTTAGCATCATTGTTGACTGCTAAAGGAGACACAGTGGCAGGGTTTGTATCTTAAGTATCAAAATTGCAGCAACACTTGTAAGAACAGCTTGATTTTGACCCCAGCACTTCTCCATGCAACTTCAGGATTCAAGATTCAAGATAACCTCACTGTCACAAAGTAAATTATAAAATAAAGAAATTTCCTTTGACAAGGCTGAACAATAAATAAATGGTGCATGTTGAAAACAAATTTAAAGCTACAGTTAAAATGAACAGTGCTGGTCAGAGTATGGTGCCTATTTTCAGTCTGTCCAGGTTGATGATCGCAGTGGGAACTGGAATGGCACTAAGTAGAGCACATATCTCAGGAAAGGCCAAATACTGAAGAAAATGCTGAAAAATGCCCCATTTCACATTGTTAAGGAAAAATCTTGGGATTCTTCCCTGTTTGGTGCAAACCAGTTCAGTACTTTTTGTATAATCCTGCTGACAAATGAACAAACAAACAAACAGACACAGGTATAAACATAACCTCCTCCAGTATGTTCTGGATTCTGGTGGGAGGTGATACATATTGTTCCAGACTGTTCTAACGACCTGCGATGTGCTTAGCAGTTAATGTGAAATCAGCCCAACTGACTGAGCTCTGTCATAGCGTACGATGTTACAACCATCCAGAGGAAAATCTACATCCTCAGAAAGCCATGTATCCATAAAACAGAGAAGACTGGTTTCCCTGTAGTCCAAACCTCATGAGTGTGGAAAGCTGCCCAGCCTTGTTCTGTAGTGATCAGACGTTTGACAGGCTGATGGCAGGTAAAGGTAGTTAGCTGCTTCCTCTGCTCAGTCTTTTCCGTCTCCCTCCTCTGGACCCTCAAATTAAATCCACCAGTATCTGATTAGTGAGGAGAGATACCTGCGAGGGCTCCAGTCAGGGGCCGGCTGGGGTTGAAGCCCGGAGCTTGGTTTGGAGAGGCCTTTTATCCGATCGCACGACGGACGCAAGTGGAACTGTGATTTCATCCGTAATAACAAAAATTAGCAATAACTCATTGACACTGGAAAGAATGTCTAATTCAGAAAGCCACTGACATAACTGCATGAATGGATAGGCTTATTGTTCTGTGTGACTGGAGTTGGAGCATCAACATGACATCTTAATATAATTCTATGCAAAGACCTATTACCAACCCGCCCCTGGCTCCAGTGAAGGTAGCTCAGATCCAACAGGTGAGCCCACCTAAGTTGACAGCGAATGGTTGTGTCAGTCCGGAGCAGTGAGTCCATTTACGTGACAGAAACTGCCAATCATAAGCCAAAGACATGCTATATAACAGTAACAGTGTTGGCGTTAACATCCCAACAAAAACATAAAGCCTACAATGAGATGCCAGAAAGTAAACACAATGCAGCTACACACTGAGCTGCGTCAGGAGTCGCATCTGCCCACAATTACTACTGTACTAACTGTAACTACACACCTGTTCTTCTCTTCAAGTATGTGAACACAAAGGGTTTTACTGACTGAGTTATGTCACAGAAGGTCAACATGTCAAAGTTAAACTCACATTAGAAGTGTTATAAACCTCTCAGAGCCAGAATTGGAGTGATTTTGTTTATGGTGTTACTGTGTGTAAACAGTTCAGTGGCTTTTTTTTTTTTTTTGGCCCTATTGTATTTTGGTATATCCCAGTGAGGTTTCAGCTCCACTGTTCTGAGGCTGCACAGTTAGTTTAATTGGGATGAATGAGAATAAATAAATAATTGTCTGTGTTATCTCTCCAGCTTTGAACCCCTATACACTCTCACAAGAAAGTGAGGTTTACAGCTTTAGCATTTCCTTCATGCGCTCAAATTTTCATTTTCTGTCCTAACTTGACGGCTATTCTACTCTGACAGCATAAACACCTCTTCATATATATTCACAGGATAACTGCACGCCCATCATAAAACATTGAGCAAACAATAATTCCTACTGTATGTTGAAGCCACAGATTTAAAATGTTCCAAAATTCTTGTTATTTTAACAATTTAAAATCTATGAAGTGGTGAATACAACCCTCAACAAACCCTCTTTATAAGCTGCTTTAGTTAAGCATGTGGTGTTCAAACTGCACTGTTATGCGCACAAGGAAAAAAAAAAGATGAAGAGCAAATTGTTTGGGCTTTCTGGACAGTGTTTTACAGTTAAGTGGATGTTGGATGGATGCCACAGGAATTATGTTTGCCCTGTATCATCAGAGTCAGGTCATCTTAGCTGAGGTCTGTGTGATGCTAAGCTCTGGGCTTATTTCATCATTAGTCTACTGGGCACCGGAGGAGCACTGAAGGGGATTATCATAGAATGGATTCAGGAGTGTGGGTGAGCGTGGACGTTTGGATAAATCCATGCTGTGTCTTCACATGAGGTGGGCGGTGGGGCTGGATTTGTTTGTGCACAAACCGGGTTTCTCTGTGGGCCGTTTGCTACATGTGCACACACCATATGCATCACTTTCACTGGCTACTGATGTTACAGCTATCCAGCTATTACACAAGCGATTTTGTATGATATGTTTTGCCACCCCACAATACAAAATGGCAGATATTCAGGATCATATTTCAGAACCTGAATACACAGTGAGGTGAAGTCTGACCTAAATTTTACAATTAGACACTTTAAAGCTGCATTAATAAATCATTTATATTAACAATGGATTAAATGACTATACATGTTATGAAAGGGGCCGTTTATAGTGAAGAACTCAGCTCAAATCTCAGTTCCCCTCGGCTCTACAGAGAATTTGAGCATCTTTGTTATGGTCTTATGGCCCCCAGCATCACTGTTTTGGAGCAGTCTTACAGCTCCCTTCAGCTGTGTTTACAGCAGCAGCACTGTGTTTGTTTCAGGTAAAAAGTTCAGATAAACCCACTGTACACAACCTGATAAACAACAGCCAGCAACCAACTGCAGACACACAGTTAGTGAGTAGCTGGTAGACAGTTTCTACCTTCTCTGTTTGTCCATCCATCCATTTTCTATACCGCGTGATCCGTCAGGGTTGTGGGGAGCTGGAGCCTATCTCAGCTGACTGCGGGCGAGAGGCGGGGTATCCGCTTTGTGACCGGTACCCCTTTTAACACTCATCATTGTAATCTGTATTCTCTCATTAACTGGCCATCACTCCACTCCCATAGGTTTTTGCATTGGTATCAGTTCATCTACAAAACCATCATCGGCAAAACCCTCCATATCTTCAATCACTAATCAACATCTCCAACAATACCTGCAACCTACGCTCGAGTAACTTCATCACCTTGATCACTCCAAAAGTCAGCACTTCCTTCGTTCGTTTCTCATTCCATTTTGCTGCCCCTAGTGACTGGAATGAGTTACAAAAAACACTTCAGCTCCGTACCTTTATCCCTTTATCTACTTTCAATAACTCATTATGATCTATAATATCCGATCAGTGCACCTGCTTCTAATTTGCTGTGATCTCCTTGTTGTATGTATTGTATGTTGTTGTATGTATACATTTGTGAGAATTTTGTTTATGAGTGTTCAAGATTGTGATTATTGTTTGTTGTTTATTGTATAACATGCCTCTTGCTGCTGCCTCTTGGCCAGGCCATTGTTGAAAATGAGAACTGGTTCTCAAGGTTAAATTAATAAAAAAAAAAAATAAACACACTGGACTGGTCGCCAGTCAATCGCAGGGCTGACACACAAAGACAGACAACCACACACACACACACACTCACACCTAGGGGAAATGTAAAGTAGTCAATTAACCTAATGTGCATATTTTTGGGGATTGTGGGAGGAAGCTGGAGTACCCGGAGAAAACCCACGCAGGCACAGGGAGAACATGCAAACTCCACACAGAAGAGCCCAGACCGGGGTTCGAACCTGGAGCCCTCTTTATCTGTCTACTTACTAAAAGAAAACTAACTTAAAATTATACCTGGGCTTCATCATATCCATCATCATCATTACTAGCCTGTTTCATGTGGTTCTACATAAAAAAGCTCAGACATCTGGGACGTATTTAATCGCTAGCTGCGGAAAAGCATTCTATCTACATGCCACAGCAGGAAGACCTCAAGGTTGTACTTTTTCATGGAAAGGTTTAGTCTCTTCAAAGCCTTAAAAAACAGCATATAGTCCAGGTTTTTGAAGCTGGAACCAGAGAACATTTGGCATTTTGGCAACAGTAAATGACTTGGACTTGTACTAAAATGATGCAGTCCAATGACAATGTCCAATGCAATAAATTTACAACAACAAAAAAAACTCTGCAAAAAAAGAAACAACAATGAAGAAAAGGACACAGGAGTCATGGAGCCCTAATTCCCTTCTGCTCATGCCTTGGAGAAAAATAAAATGAGTTTCTTCAACATGGATATTGGCCTTTAGGATTTGGACAGTTTTATCTGGATGTGACCTGACTGTTGCAAACAATCACAAAAGTTAACACATGAAAAAAACTGTGTGTATCTAATAAATCATCTCACCACCACCTATGAAAGAAACTGGGGTAATTATATAAACAATAATAATCATAATCATAGCAAATTAATTATAATGGCTGTACTTTAGTATGAGTATCTTACTGATAGGAGTATGATAACAAATTGTTGTCAGATATTTTCAATATAATAGCTTAGTACTGCAAAATGAGTCCATAATATTGTACCTAAAAAAGTGATAAATAATGCAGAGGTTTCCATTCTCTGCTGAGAAAAACAAAGACAAAAAGCAGAAAACAAAAGGACAGAAAAGTGCACGCTCATTCAAACATTCTGATAGAGGGAGGGTTGTTTATTTTGTTACAGCAGGTGCTGGAATTCAGTGTGTTGGAACCCAGGATTATAAAACTCAAAACTGCTTGATGATGCACTTCAGATATGGTACAACACTTGATAAAATTAAGGGAAAAGAGAAAACATATTCAAAATGCCTTTGCCTTTAAAGATGAAGAAAGACAGCTCTTTGCAACACATTTCATACACTTTGTGTGCGTCTGTGTGCACAGGTACACTCGCCTGGAGCCTTTATACATATGCATTGAAGGGAGGATCACATAAATGACTGGAGGAGATAAATGTTGTTGATTGCGCAGATAGCCAGATTTATGAAGCTTCACATCATTTGAGAGAGGCAGGTTTGTGCTGAAAATTCTCTGCCTTGAAAAAGCTACTGATAGTAAAGGATGGCTTTTGGTGGGAAAAGGGAAAATTGAATTAACCTCTTATATCTTATAGAAATCTCAGCGGCAGCAGACAAAGAGCGAATGCACAACCAAAAAAAAACTTGCTGGAAGTTGGAATTCATAATGAAATAGTAAACAGTTGATTCTGGGGAGTTGCTGCATTTTGCACATATTTTTATTTATCATTTATTCTTCTGCATTGAGCAATAATACTAAATGTCTACAGCCACACTAGCTGCTCTGTTTTCACATTTTGTGTGTATTGTGTTGCAGAAATATGTACTGAAGGTAGCATGCTAAGCAGCTACCCCTGGCCTGTCCCATCTTGTAATACCACTCTGTACAGTGAGTAACTGTAACGTCCAGTCCATCTTAAGAGAATGCTGTAGCCATCCTCTCTTGGCAACTCTGGTGACAGTTTGCACTTCCGTTCTAATGACAGGGATGGACACCCCAGCGTTCTGGTAATATGCTGCCTCGTGTATATTTGGAGTATGAATTCGAAGACAAAACAATATAAGTGATCAAATGAAAGATATCATTTTTAGTATTTCTACTTTATATTTAAAAAAGAAAACGTATTCATTACATTGCTCTCATTTCGACATGTGTGCTGAATGAGTATGTGTGTTTGCTATATAGACATGATTTGTAGGAGACAGGTTAGGTCAAGACTTACATCAACTAGGATGGTAAAGCATGTTTTGTAAGAAAATTGTAAGACAATTGTTTAACTGTAAATAAACATTCTATATTAAACCAAGTTCTGTAAGAGCCTCAATATAACCAGAAAGAAGTTTAATAGTGCTATAGTCACTAACTAACTGGACACAGTACTGCCAGATTGGATATTTTGGCAGAAAAACATAACGTGTTTTTATATAATTTACATAATGTTATCTGATGATACTGTTCAGTATCAACATAACTGTGACTTGCTGAATACATAAATGAACATTTCCTCATTACGTTAAAGAAAAGACAATGCTGTCCCAAATACAATTGTAATTCAAGTGTAGTTGTAGGACAAAGGGTTGGAACTTGACCTTCATGACCTGCACTGCAGTGACTGCACTGGTTTTATCACAACATGTTTGTTCAATGACTTCTACTGACTCAATCGCAAACATTTCCACAAATAAAGATTATCGGCATTTTATGGGTCATAGATAATTTTCTTTCTTTACGTGTGCTGGAATGTCATTAATTCAGAATACGTTTAGATTTCTTGTCTAATCTTGCTGAACTGTGCTTCTTGAGCTCTCAGAATGCATCTAGAGGGCAGCTAGTCCCTGATTGCACAATGAGCTGCCGCCTCTGTAAATCAGACGATAATTACACTCAGACTATAAGTTCAAATTGATTCAAATGTGCCGTGCAAACTGATAGTTCGCTTTATGGACATAAATATAGCCCAGAGAATATAGCCCAGAGAGAGTGACGTGCATACGTATATTTTCAAAATTGCAAATGAAAAATTAAAAGTTCAGTCTAAACTTGTGTCCTCTCAGTAAATGTCCAAGTTTTGAAGTTTTTTTTTTTTTAGTTTTTTTTTTCACACAAGAAAATGTAGAAAAGTTACAAAGTTCAAAGTTCAAAGTGGCAGACTGGGCCATCACCTGTTTTTCAAGTGTTTACCAAAATGGATAATAGTGGCATGCTGACTTAGGTGTGTGTCTGTGTATTTGTGTGTGCGCGCTCCGCCAGTGCTGTGTGGAAGCCAAACACACAGCCTCTCCAGTAATCAAGCCCCCTCTGTTCGAGTGCAGACAATAGCCACCATAATTAACCAAACTGTTTCGTAACACTGCTGACATGTACAAATCTCCTATGTCCCGAAATCAATAAAGATATTTCAAATTAGCTTTGATGGCACAGTTCAATATTTTTGGGTAATGCGATTACTTGTCTTATTTCCATGAGTGAGATGAGAAGATGAATATCAGTCTCAAAGGTCTGTGGGGCGAGAGTGGAGCTGGAATCAGGATTTGATTAGCCTAGCGTAGCTTAAAGACTGTAAGCAGGGGGAAAACAGTATCAATATCAGTATCAGCAGTGTCTGGCAAGATTCACTGTAGACAGAGATGATGCACAGAAGTTCTGGGCACGTGGTTAAACTGTTGTTCATCAAGAAATAGCTTCAAAATGAACTGTGACTTTGATTAAATTCACTATGGAAATAAGACTGCAAATAATCGCCACGGGTCATGGGTCAGAGGAAAATAGATTGATGTGGAATTCTGGGTGAAAACTAAACCAGTGGGGGTACGTTCAGGGAGCTGCATCCATAGGAATGCTAACCCTAAACCATTTGTTATTTATGCCGAATGGATCGAAGCACAGATTGATAATCAATGTCAGAAAAATGTTAATAAAATAACTCCTAATAACTCCTCTCCACTCAGACCTGTGTATAAATTACACACGGTGCAAGCTCTACTTAATTCTTATAAGATATATTCTAAGATAAAACTTATGCTGTGACTCAGTTGTTTTCAGAACAGCATAGTGATGAGACTGAATGGTACCTGAGTGTTTGTTGATGCGTTCACAAAGTTTGCAGTCTGTCTGTACACACAATATTTCTTCCTGCCATTTAACCACCGGGGGGCTCCACATAAGGATGCTTTAGAGTGCTTTAAATGCTATGAGCCAAACTCATAACATAGTAATCTGCCCAGTGTTACATCTTTCACAGGTTGTTACCTTATGACCTTTATTAATATGTAAACCACATGCAATGATCGCAGATTGTTCTTTGATGTGCATTTTAGCTGAAATAAAGAAACTTTTTCAGAAACTAGCCTGACAGAACCGGGCCAGCTGGGATCCCCTGCTTCCAGTTTATGCTAAGCTAGGCTAACAATTTTCTGTCTCTAACTCCATACCCGCACACAGATATGACACTGAAACCCATCTTCTCAACTCACTCTTGAAAAAAAAAAAAAAAAAAAAAAAACATTTCAGACTACTCCTTCAATTATTTACAAGCACAAAACACATGTCCACCGTAGTACACAAGCCAACACTGGCTGCACATACACTAAACAAAGTGAGTTGTGTACATACAAACACGCAGTGATAGCACATATTGAGGGCGGAACGCTGAGCTGCAGGACACAAAGAAGGAAAAAGTACAAATCAAACTGAGTCAAATGGAATTGATTCAGCTCAGCAGGGCCTCTGTGTGCCAGTCATGACTCAGTGTGCCTGCTCTCTTTTCAGTGCAACTCACAATCTGACTGGTGGCTGAGAGGGAGAAAGAGAGGGCTGTGTCTTGATAACTAATGTAGTAAATATAAAGTGGGTAAACTATGACCTTCAGTCACAGAGGCAATGTGCCAATATAAACATACATCAGCTCAACTTTCATTTTCTCATCTAAGGACTATTTATTGTTGTTTTCACTTTGAATTCATCTCTTAAATGTTCATGTCAGCCCGAAATGAAAACAGACTTTGGCTGAGCTCAGATGGCTTTACCTCCCACTACATACCTGATGTCTTGATATATAAAAATATTTCAAGGGGAAAAAACAACACAGTAGCGCATTAGCAGTAGCGTTACCCAGCCACAGAGCAAAAAATAAATAAATAAAAATAATAATATAAAGTAAGATCAAAAGAGCGACAGGACTGAAGCATTTGCATTTGTTTGCTGTGAACCTGAAATAAGCGCTCGTGATCGTGCACAGCGCAGAAATCACACCACTGTCCTTGTTTCTTAAATGAGGGTGTTATCTTTCCAATATCACACATTTCCCACTCAAAGCTGGTGAGTGCAACCACAGCTTCAGTCTCCAGATTTTCCATAGCAGCTTGGAATTGGCAACCTTCGAGTCACAAGCTCCTGTCTCTAACTGCTGGGCTGCGATCCATTCTGTTTCGTGCTAATGTGTTTATGATGCTGATGAAAATCCTTGGTACAATAACTGTCTGTCGATGGGCTTTTCACAAAAGACAATTCAAGTCTAGATTAGAATATGTTCTGTAGGCAGCACTTTATACAAATGTTAAAAGGCATTTGCATTTACAATCTCATCTATTACACAACCAGCAGATGAAGATAGAATCTCAGTATTTGCTATCATCCACCACTGAATCCCACTGAGAGCATGACTATCTGGACTAAAATCCATATACCTTAACATATTATTCACTTTCTTGTCCAGAGTTAGATAAGAAGAAGATCAATACTGTCCACATTTCTGTCCAACACACACAAAAAAAAAGACAATTTGTTGTTTCACTTTCAACCTTTTGCCCTAAATCCACCTCTATTCTTTGGCATTCTCTCACACATTTAACAGTATGCCAGGCTGATCTGCCTGTCATCTAGTCAATATAATGATGAGGTGATGGTGGAGGGGTGTCGAAGACACTGTACTACCTGGGCATTGTACTCACAGTGTGAATGTGTTGCTCAGTAAGAGGAGGCTGTGGGCGTATGAGAGCAAGAAAGTCAACTGAGTTTCCAGGGTTTGCAAGTGCTACCTGTGTGGCTTAATGTATAGTGCAGTAATGGATTTTCAATTGCTGACTTTCAAGTAAGTACACGGTATTTACTCATATCTGACACTGCTTTTAAAAGGTTTGTTCATCCAGCTCAGCAAAATGTCTTTTTTTCTTTTCTTTTTTTTCCTCACTTACCTATAACAATATCTAGCCATGCAAATTGTTTAGGTTTTATTTCTGAAGGTTTTGAGGTACCCCTCTCTGAGACTGACTTGTGGGACTGTTTGCTCTGCACAGCCATCATGATTAACATTTGTCATCGGGTGATTGAGTTTATCTTAAAATTTGGAAACTTAATATCTGTGATTTATTTTAAGATCATGTCAGCTGTAGGTAACATTTCCATCATTATTAGCAGTAACAGTTGTTAAAGCATAACCAGCAAATCAAAGAGACTTTACTATCATACTCATCAGTACTGTCTGAAATCATTTATCACTGCAGTTCAGTTACCAGCTGTCTGTCTCAAATGTATGAACAGAGGTGGCAAAGAGAAGTTTCATGCTTTCTGCTCCAGACTGTGTGATGCTCCAACTGAACCATATCGATCTAATATCTCTGGTAGAATACTACATACTAAACATACTGTACCATAACGTCTGTGATTTGTCAGTTGTTGCTGTTCTTAGCTGACTTTAACATTATTTTGGCCTCAATGGGAATTAAATGGGTAAATACAGTTCAAAATAAAGCACTGATAATTTATAGTGAAGTTCGGTTGAGACTGGGAAACACACAGATCTAAATCCTTCATCACTAGGCCACGCACACACAGACACACACAGACACACACACATATTTATACTTTTAGACATGCAGGTTACTTCATTTGTATCCTTAAAGGACACCCTGGTCATAAACTACTTCATAAACCTTCAAGCTACAAAAGCAGAGAAAACACAACTAAAACCTGAGAGTGAGGCACAGACAGACACAGAGGACAGGACAGAGAGACAGAGTTCGTGTTCAGCACCATGGACAGCGCAGCAGTACCAGACTGACTCTCTTAATCTGGCTCGTGTCTGCACGTGGCTCCCTGTGTGCGCCTGCATCCACGCGCTCGTCCAGACGCTCGGGAGTGTGCCCGCGGATGTCAAAGAGAAATGGAGGGACTTCTAACATCGACGGGGACAGTTTTATGAAGACTGAAGACAGACTACAGTCTCTCTCTCTCTCTCCCTCTCTCACAGACACACGTGCACGCAGAGAGAGAGAGAGAGAGAGAGAGAAAGAGAGAGAGAGAGAGAGAGAGAGGACCAAAAACCCACACATTCCACCAACCTGTGCTGTGAAGAAATCTTCTTCCTGTGTTTTTACAACAGTGAAGAACAAATTAAAACATCCTCATGTTGAAGTTGTGCGTCTTCACCGGGATAAATCCAGGAGAAAACTGTAAGAGCAGAGGCAGAGCTGGATTCCTGTTTTACTCTATTCCGCTCGGACAACCGGACATCTCTCTCCAGACAATCCCCGGACACGTTCCTCTAGTTCAGTGGCGGGTGAGGGATGTCAAACCGAGCTGGAAACCCCTCCTCGTGCGTCCTCTCCTTCCTCCCCGCTTTCATGTGCCGACGATTTTCGCGAGCAGACTGTCAAACAGGACCGGACAGGGCAACACCGGGACACAAAACCATAGGAGAGTTTCAGGTTTGCGCCCTAGTGGTGTACCAGGGTGTCTGCAAGCTCTCAGTGCTCTCAGTGATCCGTTTTAAAGTTTTTACAACACTCTTCGCTGCACTGTCTCCTCCTGGATCCGAGTGCAACCTCTCTTTAATTACACCTGCATTCCCATGTTTACAGTCTCTGTTACAGGTTCAGTTTATTTATCATGAAAAACATGAAAGTTACCCTGTTCTCATCCTAATCAACCAAAGCAAAAACACCACACAGATGAAACTAACATACAGTTATTCCATAACAAAACTGCAAATATACATTTCTATAAAATAGCATAAATCATTTTTTTATGAAATACATAAATTGATAGTTAATTCAATGAGCTTCTTTTCTGTTTACTGAACCTGTCCAGGGACAGATTAGAGGAAAAAGCCCCAAATAAATAAGTAGAGAAACAAAATGGATGAAGGTGCTTCTATACAGGTAAGGGGCTCGCTGAGTGGTTTGAAGAAATGATCATGTGACTCACAGTTATCAGTTCTCAGCCCAACATCTGTGACACTCCCATGGCTCTCAGTGGAGCAAAACAAGAATGATGATTTGGCCATAGCTCTGGTTCCTTTATGTTATTGTTGTTGAAATTGAAAAGACAAATTTGTATCTACTCTCTCAGTTCTCAGCTACTGCAGTTTAAGTTTAATGAACTGTCACCAGTTTTGCTGACATGACATTATGATGTTATAATGCTTTGGTTAAGGTTTATTTTAGGGAAATAATTAGAAACATGTTGTGTGTCACAGGTCACTGACCAAAACTAAACCATGGTCCTTCTCTAACCTTAACCACAGAGCTGCCAGTGCCCAGACACAACCCTATGAGTTTAATAATGCTGGACTCACTGTGTGTGGACACTGCAGGCTGCTGTAAAATCAGATATGTTGACAGTGAACAGTTTACCAGGTTTATCATGTTACTGTGTTTGTGATTGTGCTGCCTGCAATATTACTGTTAACACACTTTGAAAAGACACTTTTGTCTTGGAAATGTTACCAGCTGCTGCTGCAGGGAGGGTCTGGTGGTGGAGGAATTATTTCAAGTTATCCACAGCTTCAACCTTTTTCATTTAACCATGGAGATCCAGCTTTTCTCTGACACGAGCTCATGATGTGCTATGACACTTTTTTTTTTTAAATATTGGTACATTTAACTGGTTTATGTGGAAAAAGAAACAGTAGCACTTGCAGTTGTACAGTGTTGTACAAACAATCTTCGTCTGAACACACACACACACACACTAAGTAACAGAGAGCACTAACATGATGACAGCTAAGTTTAATTTTGTCCTTTCTTGAAGTTATTTACAGACTCAGTGTTAATAAGCAGCTAATATGAACTGCCTCTGTCAGCTCAAAATGAGAAACAGATAACAGATTTCTTTGTGTCAAAGCTTAGTGTGGCAAAATAATTCTTCAATTTCATCCACATTTGTGGTGAATGCACACAGTGAGCCCAGACTTCAGAAAGGACAGCAGCTTTTTGGATGTGGTTGACAAAGCACAGTGGAGTTTAATAAAGAAAGAACTGGCATTTGACTGAGCTAACCTGACTTTAAATATGTCTGGATTGGCCCTGATACTGATTTTTAGGATCAGCTCTGGACAAAAAGAACCAGCTCTGTCAGCTTTGTGGAGAACAGCTCAAATCCTTGGGAAAAAATGTCCACTTCCCTCGAACGCATGAGGGAAAAGCAGCGAGTTTAATGAAGCCTGGTCCTGAGTCATCAATAAATTACCCTCCATTACTGCCTGATCTTCCAACCACAATTGTACGTTATTTATATCAACACACAAGGACACACCCTCCCATTCACAATCAATTCTGCCTCTCTCAGCTCAATTTTCTGTCCCACACACATTTTTTCCCATGCTCTTTCACTTCCACTGTTTTCTGTTCCTCCCATTCATCCCTTTAAACATTTTCATAGGGCAGATCGTGGTGGTGGTAGTAGTAGTAGTGTTTTTCTGCATATTCACCATTTCTTTTCACACCCTGCACCTTATATACACACTTTTCTTTCCAGAGTGAGTGTGGAAAGCACACACTAACACCAAATCAACAGTCACAACATCAGATAACCTATATCCCTCAAATCTTTCATGCCAACCAAGCAGACTAAAATAAGATATAAATAAATTTTTTTACTGAAAATCCCCATTTGACTCTTTTCTTTGTGTAAACAAGAAAATCCCCACCTCAATGAAAATGAGTGCAGGTGATGTTTTCTACTCACTCATTTCTGTGACCCAGGGTTTGATCTGTGAGGGAGGACAAGAGACGCATAAATTATAATTATTTTATATCAAAGGAAACTGTGCCACTGTGTGTGATGCTGTTATTAGCTGTCACAGAACCTTGTAGGTCGTCTCATAACCATGATGATGATGATTGTTTGCCACCTTTAAACTCGCTCAGTTTTGGTTTTCCTGCCCTCAGAGAGTCACAGAGAATCACACACAGGTTACACTTCACGACATGTTGTTGGCCTAAACGTGCTCACACATTGTGGCAATTCAGAATATTTCTTGTCTGTGAGATGGTGTGTGTGAAAAATGTACTGTACTACTGGAAAACAGACCTATTCCAATCCTGGTTCAGCATTATATTTATTACTATACAAGCGACAAACTTCCAGTGAGGGAAAGTTTATTTTAACATAATGGATGTTTTCATTTGCACTTGTTCACTGAGAGTGGCTGCATTCTTCCCTTAGTTCAGTTCATCAAACAATTCCTGCAGCTCACAAGAACTGCCAGGCTGCAACAGATTTTGTTTTACTAATAGCGTGGTACCACACACACACACAAGAAAGAAACATTTTTTTATTTTTTATTTTTTTTCTGAAACAACAAGATGCTGAAATGGCTTTGGTGTCCCAGATTTGAAAACCTCTGACAGGCACGTTGTATTGCTGTATAGAGCGTGGAGGCAGACCTTTAGAAGTGCAGAGTTGATGTTTTTAAATGTGTTTTCCTTTTTCTGCCAGGAAATGGGGTGGAAGATAATGGGAAAAACTGCCTTAAACTGAGTACAGGAGTGGAAAAAAATAACTCAGAGAAGAAGGATGTTCTCACCTTTGCCGTTCTCCCGGGTCACCACCTGAAAGCCTGTGCACTTCTTGATAGCAGCGGATAATTTTCGTCTCCACAACTTGCACCTAATCTGATCAATAGCATGTTAAAAGAGTTGGAATCAGATTTTTTCAAAATCCAGTGAAAGTGTGGTTTACTCTTTCAAAGACAAGGAAACACGAAATTGGATCTGAAGCTTTTAAAAGCCTTGATTTTTGGCATTTCAAGACCAGAGTGATCCGGCGCTGTGATTGACCTGTTGAGGAGAGCAGATAACAGCCATTAGGAGTCAAAGATCAAATAAAACCATCAGGGGAAGAACAATGATAGCAGACTGTACTTTCAGCAGTACAATCAATCCAAATTGGATTATAAGGACACTGAGGTTTGGATTTTACACATTTTCCAACAGTACATAATGTCTGCTTTGTTTATGTGATAGCTTTTTTAGCCACACTAACGGTGTGGGTCTCATGATGTCCATCTGTCTGCTGGTCCACCACTTTGGTCCAGACTAAAATATCTCAACAACTTTCGAACAGACATCCATGAAGTTTTGTACGGGCATTAATGGTCCTTAAGGATGAATCCTCATGACTTTGCTGAGCCCCTGACCTTTTATCTCACACCACCAGCAGGTCAAAGTTTTCACTTATCCAGTGAAATATCCTGTTAACTCTTTCTGTAGCAGCATTTTTGGTTCTGTCGTATAATGTCTCGGGAAGTACTGCAGGCAACTCCCGCTCACACGATTTGTAAGACTTGTATTTCTGTATGAATGACTACATACATCTGCTTACACAGAGGACTTAGAGTAGGCGGTCCCTCAGGCACAGGACACATTGGCGTTCAAACTCCTAAAGGAATATGGCCACAGACCACAGACATTCAGACCACCTCCAAATGTGGTTTGAGTGATGGGATCTCAAATGCATCCTCAGTGTGTCATGGTTCCATTCACACCTGTGCTTTGAGATAGACTCTCTTTGAGATAGACTCTAATCAGCATGTTGGCACTGTCATTGGGACGATGTTAGCATCACTTTGTGTAAGTACAGCCTCACAGAGCTGCTAGCTTTGCTGTGATTCTTAATGCTGTTGATCTACAGCTCTGTAAAGTCTTGAGGGATATGGTCATTTTGTATTGTGATCCGAGGGACGTTACAGAAGGCAGACTTGTAAAACCTGTGATCTGAAAAATTTCATTTAGTGGACAGGTGACAACAATACTAACAAGGTCTATCCAATCCAATCCCAAGCGTCTCTGTTGTACTGTGCCTTTATGACAGATGTGTGTATGGTGTGAGTGAAGTCTGATATTGATTGGTTGTCTGCTTCCACCTTCTTTATTGACAAAACTCAGCTGTCTGCCCAACTGCTTGTTTCCTTTGACTTTAAATGCGAAAGAGACTCTTCAGGCTCTTTAATAGACATTAATGTGAAAAGCCTCTCGCTCTTCTCATCCTTGATGAGATACTTAAAGTGGCTGTTTCATCTAAGCAGCTCGGAGCTAAACAAGTGGAGCATGAATAGAAATCAATGACATTTTCTCAGAGTTGTGAAATGAATCTGTCAGGTGTCTGATAGACTGCAGAGCATTGTTGTCAGTTACTACAAACCTCTTGAAAATAAGGTTTTTATGAGACACAGAGAGGAATTGTCCTGGGCTTAAAAGTCATGTCATGTCATCATCTGCCACTTATCTCGAGTCTCGTGCTCGACCAACTGAGCTGGGCTTAAAAGTTTCGCAATTAAATTGTTTTGAATTTACACTTCCCAGCACTTTAACAAGCGCTTTGTTAAGAGCACCATACTAATACTGGGTAGTTCCTCCCTTTGCTCTGACACAGATTCAGTTCTTTGTGGCTTTGATTCCACAAGACGTTGGAAACTTTCCTGTGAGATTCTGCTCCATGATGACATGATTCATCACATCATTTCTGCAGATTCATCAGCTGCACATTCAAGATGCCAGTTTCCTGTTCTACCACATCCCAAAGGGGTTCTACTGGATCCACGTCTGGAGACTGGGGAGGTCACTGAAGTTCACTGAACTCACTGTCATGTTCATGAAACCAGTTGGAGACTTTATCTGTGTGACATGGAGCATTATCCAGCTGGAAGTATCCATTAGAAGATGGTGAACTGTGGACATGAAGGGATGAACATGGTCAGAAACAATACCCAGACAGACTGTGACATTCAGACCAGGAAACATTTATATTTCTTAGAATATAAATATTCATTTATTAAGAAAAAATAATTTTCCAAAATCCAAAATTCATTATATGAAACTATATTTCCACTCTAATATTATTATCATTTTGATGGCAAGAGTGCTAAAACGGCTTTCACCGACCTTAGCATAGTCTTCAAGCTGGTCTTCTAAGTTATGTTTATGTACAATTGATTTGAACTAGCTACGACGATATCCAATATCCTGGCTGAAGCATGTTTAAAAATGTTTAATGGTTATGTTTAGTTTATTCCAATCACTTGGTTGATTTACAGGAAAAATCTCAAACAAACATCTTGTACATCTTGCAGTACTGGAAAGGTCAGTGCCAAAGTGGTTTTGTTGCCAAAACCTAACCAGACAGAGGGGACTGATGGGAACCCTGGTCTCTGGTGCGACATTTGTGTACGCTCATCATGTACCCCATCCACCTGTTAGTGACTCAGCTGCTGCTAATAAAGGAATAAATGCTTTATGCATACCAAAAATACATTTCCTCTCAACATAACCATAACATAACAACATAACAACCAGTGATTAGGTATTATTATATAATTTGCAGGTAGGTTCGTAAGGTTGTCTAAGGTGAGTCCTCCAGTTCATATACCCAACCACTCATCTGAGCCTTCTCGCTATGTGTTCTTTGCAATACAAGTACGTAACACTTCCCGGACTGGAAAAATGTTTCTGGTGAATATAATCCAGGCAGCATTACATTTCTTCCCTAATCGGATTGTCTGGGGATTGAATTGACGGTTCAGTCCCAGGAGTGGCAGGATTAACTCTTGGTGGGAAAAGTGAAAAAGCAGCACTTATCCATTCCTCATCAACACCACTGTGCTGCCCTTTACCAAAGGCATTAACGCCAACTGCTCAGTGGCCAGAAAATCAGACTGTGGTTATACTGGTCAGGTTCCAGGTGTGATGTATGTAACTCTGAATGTAGACAGATCGTTCCTGATAAACAAGAGGCTGATCTCATCATCAATAAAGGCTAAAAAAATATGCAATATAAATATGAAAGTATTTTGTAGATAGGGTTGGCCTTGGGCCATTGTGTAAACAGGAAGGGCCTGGAAACAATGCAGGGTCAAAGGATCAGGATTTCTAATCTGATCCTCCAGATAACCACTCTGCTACTGCCAATGAGCAGGTGCATCCACATCATACTGTTTCCCCCCAAATTTTGATGTGTTAGGAAACTTAATTGCTACTTGAATTAAGGGCACAAGCAAAGTGTTTTCATTCACAAGTCTAAGGGAAGAGGTTGGGTTGTATAAAGCACAGGACTTAGTAATAGTAGTATTAGTAGTAAAAATAGTAGCAGCAGTAGTAGTAGTAGTAGTGATAACAGTAATATTAGCCGTAATAGTAGAAACAGTAGTAGTAGTAGTAAGCACAGACATACTGAAAAGGATGAAGATAACCGAAGTACTCCTCTGACTGAATCACTAATCATATGTTCAGCATTTCGTAGCTTAACAGTCTTGTTGATTAACAGTTCGTCCTTGTTGATGAGAATAAAGAGAAGTTGGCCCGGATCACATTTCCATCACAACATCTTAGCTGTATAAATAACCACTTTGACAAAGTGCATCATTCACATTAGAGAGTACAGGGAGAACACATACCTGTTCCCACCTTATGACAGTAAAGAGAGTTCATCAGGTGATTTTGTTTACATATGCAAACCCTTAATTCTCCTAGAATAGGACTGGAAAACTAAATGGTATAAGTTAAATACCAAATGCACAGGGCAGTGATCTGACAGCTGCTTTTTTTTTTACTTGTCCTTATATTTTAAGGTGTTCCAAAGTTACACAGTTGGATGAGAATAAAAAAGGATTTTCAGCAACTTATTCGAGATGCAAATGAAGAGGAGATCATTTCATTATGTCCAATACAGGGAAGAAAAAAAAAAAGAAAAAACCTAGTAGTTTTTTTAATTATAGCAGCTCCTCAGCATGAGTGTACAACACTCCATTCAATTTACCATTAAATTGACCGCCTTGTCTGGCATAGCGAAGTCATAATTTGCTCTATAACTCAGAAGCAAACGACTCTGCAATCAGACAAACTCAGGTCAGACGAGCCCACAAACAAACCCAGTATAACTGCAGGGAGACGTGTGGGCTGAATCGATAGACTTGATAAAACAATGCTTGTCAATGAAACAATGCAGTCATTTCTCTGTGTTACTTAGTTTGTTAATTGGCTCTACCTGCTTGCAGAAGACAGTATTTATGCTAGGTGGGGGTTTGGCGGGCGGTGGTGGTGGTGGGGTTGGGGGTAGGTGGAGAGGACTGTTGTCAGAACAGAAATTAGCATTGATCTTTGTCATGAGCACACAAGATGAAAACCATTACAGGATAAGCAGTGCTCTGTAAATATCTTATCCTATAAATATGAGCCCTAAATAAATTTACATGCCCACATGCACATTGTCCTGGTGTAACCTAATCCTTTACTGCGGTTGACGGTTTACAACCTCTACATCTATAAAATATTTGAAATCTCTGCAAGCCAAGCCGAGCTGCTGATGAGGCATTGTAAACTGATGTAATCATACGTTGTCAGTGATTTAATTTTTGCAAACGGAGACCTTTTGAAGGACACGGAAAACACTCAGCAGCGTTTTACAAAAGCCACAGTTGCAGAACTTGTTGTTACAGTTGTATTTGTTACTGCTCCTGGATTTCTACCTCCTTTGTTTCTGCACCATATTGGTAAATATGAGAAAACTCAATGCAATTAATAAGTCAGAATGTAAATAGTTTCCTATTAGTTCCATTTTGAAATTTCTTAGAGAGAGTTTAAAGGATCAGTTCACCAAAATCAATGTTTCCAACTGACACCTACTGGGGCACTCCAGTCCATTACAGTAAATGAGAATGGAATTTCAGTGTGTTCTGCTTAGATGAAATGAGATGATGATGTTTTAAAAACTCAGCCTGGTGTGATGACGCCTCCTCTTCCACTGCTTTGTGCTTGCTCTTTTCTCCTCCCCTTCCAGGAAGCATTCAAACAGACTGCAGGTCATCAGGCAGAGACTCACCTGGGCTGTGGGGCTGGGGAATCTTTAAATGCTGGCCTGCTCTGTCTGCCTGCCCCTCCCATCCAGACGTTCCTCACTATCTTTATTTATTTCTGTAAACAGCTTTCCTCAGGGACTGTTTCATTGGTAGAGAAAAAAAACATTCAATTCTATTGTGTACACTTATTTTGATGAACTGACCCTTTAGAGAAACGTTTTGTTTGTTTGTTCAGTGGTCTGTTTTGAAAGCACGTTTCAGATCCGTGGCTCAGTGTACACTCCTGCCAGTTGTTACAGGTGACCAAGTTATTAGGCTGCTGTGTAATGAGAGACATTGTACTTATACATTAAGTCTCTTGGGTCCTCTGCACTTTTTTTTTTGTGCTTTCACTCCAACACCAAGACATGCCAAATCACAGAAGACACCTTTCTCCTGTCATGTGTGAAAGCTTCTCCTCTGCAAATAAATGATAGGAGGATGTTGAAAAGTGTATTAAAGGGTTTGTGAGTTCAGTCGTGCTGCAGTATGTTGATTTTTAATGTGGCTGAATGTTCACGACTTCAGTGCTAAGTGTCTAAACACAAACCACACAGAGCTGAGCACTGGTCCAAATCTGTGTGTGTGTGTGTGTGTGCCTGGATTTAAGGTGATTTACCATCCAGGTAATTACAGTCTCTCTGGGGAGAAACACACACACACACACACACAAGCACGCATGCATGCACACACACACACACACACACACACACACACACACAGGAAGAAATAAAGAAAGTTCTGGGCTTGGCTATCCATAACCCTGACATTGTTGCAGTGGCATGTCCTTCTAAGACCAAACAGTCTTTGTTTCCCCTCTTTCTCTAACATGCGCACACACGCCCTCACACACACACACACACACACACTCATGCACACGCTCCCAAACAGCCCACCATCCTTGTGCCCGTTAACACTTTTATTGATCCACCAAACCACTAACTGGCCCCCATATGCATCCAAACAATTAGTGTTACACTTTAAGTTTCATAAACCAGTCATTGGTACTTGTCCTCACATCATGCACCTGGGCAAAATATGTTGTATCATAGGCAGTATATCCAAGGGATTTTATCACACACACCTTCCTCACCCACCTCTCATTTAATCTGAAGTATAACAGCGTCATTTGGGGGCAGAATATACTACTGAGGGTTTCTAAGTGTGCCTCTAAAACATTTCCAGAGCATCTCTCTCATACATACACACACATACACATTTACACACAGATCACTTTCTCTGGGTCTCTGAAGTGTGGCCCTAAAACATTTCCTCCTTTTTTTTTTTTTTTTTACTTTCCTCTGCAGTCTATTAATCTAGCCAGAAGATACTTATCCCAGGCACTGATTTACCTGCAGATAAATCTGATGCCATATGGATTGGATTAAGCTTTGGCATACAGTTAACTTTATGGAGCTGGTTTATGACGGAAGCCGAGGGGTCGGTGTCACTCTGTCTTTCTCTCTCTCAGTGCGGGAGATTATATCAGGATTAAGATTATAGTCAATCAATTTTGTTCTCAGTGCAATGAGTCCGTAAATCACAATCACAGGCTCAAATTTTACGGAGCTAGTTTTCAAACACAGTGAAAACGTGACCTAGATTTCAAAACCTAAAACGACAGAGAAACGCAAACTTGAGTTTGGGTCTTCATTCGCTCATTTAGAGCTAATTATCAAGTCACTGTAAACATCTGTGCACTGCATTAACATTGTAAAGACATAAGAAAAGGAGAAATATATTCAGATTTCAGGCTGACACACAGCAGCAAACTACTACACATTATAAAAAATGGCCACATGAAAAAAGTGTGTATTAGTAGATTTTGAACAGTGGAGCTTTATCAGGCTTTGGATGCACACACAGTACTTATAGGATCAACTAATGGTTGGTTTTGGTCTTGGCAAGGGAATTGACAGACAATAATAAAAAAAAAAAGAAAATTACCTGTAATTGTTTACTGCTGCCATTTAAACTTAAATTCCTTACTTAATCAGGCTGAAAGCAGGCTTATTATTATTATTATTATGGCTGTACATGGGTATACATTGTAACCGCACTCAGCAGTGATGTCACAGCGTCCTGGAGTACACCTGTACATCACTGCAGGAAGGTGAGAAGTTAAACCACTGGAGGTTAGCAAACATATGAATTTCCTGTGGTTTTAAGCTAAAGAAAAACACTGTTTTTAGTCGTGTTTAAATGTTGCAGGCGGCAGCCAAGAGGTTTAGTTTGTTTTTGGACCAACTTACAGCAACAGTAATTAACTGCAGCTGATAAAATCTGCCAGTGACAATCAGTGGTCACTGACACAAAGCTTGTTTAAGAGCAAAGGTGTAATTCAGAAAACTGGTGATTCCACTCCATTTAGTTTGCCTGCAGCCTGCAGAGGTGCCGGCAGGATCCAACCATTATGACTTCTATTAGTTACACCAATGTTTAATAAGTCAACACTTTTTTTTCTGAAATTGCAATCACAATATAAAAAAAGGTTTATATTTTTCAGCTCTAAGGCCACATCACTCAGTACCCTGTGATGTTTTCTAACTCACAGCGCAGACAGTCAATTACTGAGCAGCAGCAACAAGAATCTTCCTCAACAGTTGGCCACAGCACCTAAATTACCATTTATTTGGTCATCAAACTTCAAATCAAACTTGCAGTTTAAATACTCTTTTGTTTCTTTTGGAATGTGCTATTGCTTTGATATGAAACTGGCTTTGTTATTTTATGACCTTGACTTTTAATAGACTTGTAAATTTTAAAGTGCAAATCGTCGTTTTCTGTGTAAAATTTCAGGGACAGCGTGAGACTCCTCTGAGCCAATTTTTTTGTGTTGTTAATCAGTTACGGGCTGATGCTTTTATTTAATATCACACTCACTTTTTGGAAATTAATTTTATGTTATTAACTATCACTTCTTCCTCCTCCTCTTCCTCCACACGTCTTGTCACGTCCCATACAGGTATATTTTAAATATGAGTGAATGTTTCAGTGTAAAACCACAGTTAAAGCAACCATGCTTTCTTCTTCAGGTCTGGAGACTGTGGAGGCCACTGAAGTTCACTGAACTCACTGTCATGTTCATGAAACCAGTTTGAGACCTTAGCTTTGTGACATGGAGCATTATCCTGCTGGAAGGAGCCATTAGAAGATGGTGAACTGTGGACATGAAGGGATGAACATGGAGAATGAAACACTTTCATGTCATTTCCACCTGATATTTTTTCTTCACCTTTTTATGGTACAGGTTGGAAAAGAGAAGAAAAAAAGGAATAAGCTTTGCACACAGAGTGTAATTCAGGGCTGGAGGTGTTAGTGACTGCCAGATGAACAAATCATCCACCAATCAAAATCCATACATCAAAACCAGAGACAGCATCTTTTTTTATGCCATGCATTCTTTCTTTCTTGTCAAAACCTGGCACCTATTTACCCACATTACCCACAATGCAGCTCAGCCACCAACCGTTTGGTTGCAGATTCAAATACGTTACGGTAATAGCATCTAATGTTGCCCTGAGCTACTAGCAGACAATGATGAGCAGGCCACAGAGGTCTGGTAAGTTCACTCAGCACCCCAAGATGTTTCACATGTTCAACTCAAGTCGTGTCTTAATACTGGTCTGGACCCCAGGATATTTCCCCTCGCCTTGTGTTCTCTCTGTGAGTATGTGTGTCTGTGCGGCAGTCATACCTGCTCCTCACCTGCTCCAAACAGCTCTACCTATGGATTGCATCAGCCAACACACCTGCCTCTCATCAGCTCATCAGTCAGCAACATTCTCCTGGTTCTCCAGCCAGCCTTCACCAGATTGTTCAGTCTTCTGCTGTGGTAAAATATCAGGTCTCCTTGTTCAAGTGCTCTTGCTCTTAACTATTATCTCCTGTGCAGCAGGATCAGACTCACCTGCCTACCTGCTCCACACTCCAGCCACTGCTCTCCTCCTTGAACTCACCTGGTGCCTCCCTGCCTGCTAGTCTCACTCCTACCTGGATTCCCCTCAACAGTCTCACTGCCCTGGCCCACCTGATTCACACTCCCCAGTCTGATAACTTCAAAATCATCACAGTTAATCAGATTTTGTACAGGTCCCTCTGGAGCCACAAACGGTTTTACAGGCTACAACTTTTTTTTCCACATATGGAAACTCCTTCTTCAACACCTGTAAACATGTTTGACGTGTAAAATCAGTAAACTTGTCTTATTCAGATTCAGATTCAGATTCAGAAAACTTTATTTGTCCCCGGGGGGCAATTTAAGGCACATTGAGCAGCATGAGG